>SZWC01015707.1:0-20189 GCA_023375785.1 Penium margaritaceum | reverse complement strand
ACTGGTTGCGGAGTGGTGCGAACTGGTTGCGGAGTGGTGCGAACTGGTTGCGGAGTGGTGCGAACTGGTTGCGGAATGGTGCAAACTGGTTGTGGAGTGGTGGGCACTGGTTGCGGAGTGGTGCGAACTGGTTGCGGAGTGGTGCAAACTGGTTGCGGAGTTTTGCGAACTGGTTGCGGAGTGGTGCAAACTAGATGCGGAGTGGTACGAACTGGTTACGGGGTGGTGCAAACTGGTTGCGGATTGGTGCTAACTGGTTGCGGAGTGGTGCGAACTATTTGGGGAGTGGTGCGAACTGGTCGCGGAGTGGTGCAAACTGGCTGCAGAGTGGTGCGAACTGGTTGCGGAATGGTGCGAACTGGTTGCGGAGTGCTGCGAACTGGTTGCGGAGTGGTTTGAACTGGTTGCGGAGTGGTGCGAACTGGTTGCGGAGTGCTGCGATCTTGTTGTTGAGTGGTGCAAACTGGTTGCGGAGTGGTGCAAACTGGTTGCAGAGTGGTGCAAAGTGGTTGCGGAGTGGTGCGAACATGTTGCGGAGTGATGCAAACTGGTTGCAGAGTGGTGCGAACTAGTTGTGGAGTGGTGCGAACTGGTAGCGGAGTGGTGCGACCTCGTTGCGGAGTGGTGCGAGCTGGAGAAGGAGTGGTGCAAACTGGCTGCAGAGTGGTGCGAACTGGTTGCGAAGTGGTGCGAACTGGTTGTGGAGTGGTGCGAACTGCTTGCGGAGTGGTGCGAACTGGCTGTGGAGTGGTGCAAACTGGTTGCAGAGTGGTGCGAAATGGTTGCATCAGTGGTGCGAACTGCTTGGGGAGTGGTGCGAACTGGTTGCAAAGTGGTGCAAACTGGTTGTGGAGTGGTGTGAACTGGTTGCGGAGTGGTGCGAACTGGTCGCGGAGTGGTGCAAACCTTTCTGCGGAGTGGTGCGAACTGGTTGCGGTGTGGTGCGAACTGGTTGCGGAGTGGTGCGAACTGGTTGCGGAGTGGTGCGAACTGGTTAAGGAGTGTTGCGACCTGGTTGCGGAGTGGTGTGAACTGGTTGCGGAGTTATGCGAACTGGTTGCGGAGTGGTGCGAACTGGTTAAGGAGTGTTGCGACCTGGTTGCGGAGTGGTGTGAACTGGTTGCGGAGTTATGCGAACTGGTTGCGGAGTGGTGCGAACTGGTTAAGGAGTGTTGCGACCTGGTTGCGGAGTGGTGTGAACTGGTTGCGGAGTTATGCGAACTGGTTGCGGAGTGGTGCGAACTGGTTAAGGAGTGTTGCGACCTGGTTGCGGAGTGGTGTGAACTGGTTGCGGAGTTATGCGAACTGGTTGCGGAGTGGTGCGAACTGGTTAAGGAGTGTTGCGACCTGGTTGCGGAGTGGTGTGAACTGGTTGCGGAGTTATGCGAACTGGTTGCGGAGTGGTGCGAACTGGTTAAGGAGTGTTGCGACCTGGTTGCGGAGTGGTGTGAACTGGTTGCGGAGTTATGCGAACTGGTTGCGGAGTGGTGCGAACTGGTTAAGGAGTGTTGCGACCTGGTTGCGGAGTGGTGTGAACTGGTTGCGGAGTTATGCGAACTGGTTGCGGAGTGGTGCGAACTGGTTAAGGAGTGTTGCGACCTGGTTGCGGAGTGGTGTGAACTGGTTGCGGAGTTATGCGAACTGGTTGCGGAGTGGTGCGAACTGGTTAAGGAGTGTTGCGACCTGGTTGCGGAGTGGTGTGAACTGGTTGCGGAGTTATGCGAACTGGTTGCGGAGTGGTGCGAACTGGTTAAGGAGTGTTGCGACCTGGTTGCGGAGTGGTGTGAACTGGTTGCGGAGTTATGCGAACTGGTTGCGGAGTGGTGCGAACTGGTTAAGGAGTGTTGCGACCTGGTTGCGGAGTGGTGTGAACTGGTTGCGGAGTTATGCGAACTGGTTGCGGAGTGGTGCGAACTGGTTAAGGAGTGTTGCGACCTGGTTGCGGAGTGGTGTGAACTGGTTGCGGAGTTATGCGAACTGGTTGCGGAGTGGTGCGAACTGGTTAAGGAGTGTTGCGACCTGGTTGCGGAGTGGTGTGAACTGGTTGCGGAGTTATGCGAACTGGTTGCGGAGTGGTGCGAACTGGTTAAGGAGTGTTGCGACCTGGTTGCGGAGTGGTGTGAACTGGTTGCGGAGTTATGCGAACTGGTTGCGGAGTGGTGCGAACTGGTTAAGGAGTGTTGCGACCTGGTTGCGGAGTGGTGTGAACTGGTTGCGGAGTTATGCGAACTGGTTGCGGAGTGGTGCGAACTGGTTAAGGAGTGTTGCGACCTGGTTGCGGAGTGGTGTGAACTGGTTGCGGAGTTATGCGAACTGGTTGCGGAGTGGTGCGAACTGGTTAAGGAGTGTTGCGACCTGGTTGCGGAGTGGTGTGAACTGGTTGCGGAGTTATGCGAACTGGTTGCGGAGTGGTGCGAACTGGTTAAGGAGTGTTGCGACCTGGTTGCGGAGTGGTGTGAACTGGTTGCGGAGTTATGCGAACTGGTTGCGGAGTGGTGCGAACTGGTTAAGGAGTGTTGCGACCTGGTTGCGGAGTGGTGTGAACTGGTTGCGGAGTTATGCGAACTGGTTGCGGAGTGGTGCGAACTGGTTAAGGAGTGTTGCGACCTGGTTGCGGAGTGGTGTGAACTGGTTGCGGAGTTATGCGAACTGGTTGCGGAGTGGTGCGAACTGGTTAAGGAGTGTTGCGACCTGGTTGCGGAGTGGTGTGAACTGGTTGCGGAGTTATGCGAACTGGTTGCGGAGTGGTGCGAACTGGTTAAGGAGTGTTGCGACCTGGTTGCGGAGTGGTGTGAACTGGTTGCGGAGTTATGCGAACTGGTTGCGGAGTGGTGCGAACTGGTTAAGGAGTGTTGCGACCTGGTTGCGGAGTGGTGTGAACTGGTTGCGGAGTTATGCGAACTGGTTGCGGAGTGGTGCGAACTGGTTAAGGAGTGTTGCGACCTGGTTGCGGAGTGGTGTGAACTGGTTGCGGAGTTATGCGAACTGGTTGCGGAGTGGTGCGAACTGGTTAAGGAGTGTTGCGACCTGGTTGCGGAGTGGTGTGAACTGGTTGCGGAGTTATGCGAACTGGTTGCGGAGTGGTGCGAACTGGTTAAGGAGTGTTGCGACCTGGTTGCGGAGTGGTGTGAACTGGTTGCGGAGTTATGCGAACTGGTTGCGGAGTGGTGCGAACTGGTTAAGGAGTGTTGCGACCTGGTTGCGGAGTGGTGTGAACTGGTTGCGGAGTTATGCGAACTGGTTGCGGAGTGGTGCGAACTGGTTAAGGAGTGTTGCGACCTGGTTGCGGAGTGGTGTGAACTGGTTGCGGAGTTATGCGAACTGGTTGCGGAGTGGTGCGAACTGGTTAAGGAGTGTTGCGACCTGGTTGCGGAGTGGTGTGAACTGGTTGCGGAGTTATGCGAACTGGTTGCGGAGTGGTGCGAACTGGTTAAGGAGTGTTGCGACCTGGTTGCGGAGTGGTGTGAACTGGTTGCGGAGTTATGCGAACTGGTTGCGGAGTGGTGCGAACTGGTTAAGGAGTGTTGCGACCTGGTTGCGGAGTGGTGTGAACTGGTTGCGGAGTTATGCGAACTGGTTGCGGAGTGGTGCGAACTGGTTAAGGAGTGTTGCGACCTGGTTGCGGAGTGGTGTGAACTGGTTGCGGAGTTATGCGAACTGGTTGCGGAGTGGTGCGAACTGGTTAAGGAGTGTTGCGACCTGGTTGCGGAGTGGTGTGAACTGGTTGCGGAGTTATGCGAACTGGTTGCGGAGTGGTGCGAACTGGTTGAGGAGTGGTGCGAACAGGTTTCGGAGTGGTGCGGAGTGGTTGCGGAGTGGTGCGAAAGGGTTGCGGAGTGGTGAGAACTGGTTGAGGAGTGGTGCAAACTGGTCGCGGAGTGGTGCGAACTGGTTACGCAGTGGTGCGAACTGGTTGCGGAGTGGTGCAAACTGGTTGCGGAGTGGTGCAAACTAGTTGCGGAGTGGTGGAAACTAGTTGCGGAGTTGTGCGAACTGGTTGCGGAGTGGTGCAAACTAGTTGTGGAGTGGTACGAACTGGTTACGTAGTGGTGCAAACTGGTTGCGGATTGGTGCTAACGGGTTGCGGACTGGTGCGAACAAGTTGCGGAGTGGTGCGAACTGGTCGCGGAGTGGTGCGAACTGTCTGCGGAGTGGTACGAACTGGTTGAAGAATGGTGCGAACTGGTTGCGGAGTGCTTCAAACTGGTTGTGGAGAGGTGGGAACTGGTTGCGGAGTGGTGCGAACTGGTTGCGGAGTATTGCAAACTGGTTGCAGAGTGGTGCGAACATGTTGCGGAGTGATGCGAACTGGTTGCAGAGTGGTGCGAACTAGTTGCGGAATGGTGCGAACTGGTTGCGGAGTGGTAGGAACTGGTTGCGGAGTGGTGCGAACTGTCTGCGGAGTGGTACGAACTGGTTGAAGAATGGTGCGAACTGGTTGCGGAGTGGTAGGAACTGGTTGCGGAGTGGTGCGAACTGTCTGCGGAGTGGTACGAACTGGTTGAAGAATGGTGCGAACTGGTTGCGGAGTGGTAGGAACTGGTTGCGGAGTGGTGCGAACTGTCTGCGGAGTGGTACGAACTGGTTGAAGAATGGTGCGAACTGGTTGCGGAGTGGTAGGAACTGGTTGCGGAGTGGTGCGAACTGTCTGCGGAGTGGTACGAACTGGTTGAAGAATGGTGCGAACTGGTTGCGGAGTGGTAGGAACTGGTTGCGGAGTGGTGCGAACTGTCTGCGGAGTGGTACGAACTGGTTGAAGAATGGTGCGAACTGGTTGCGGAGTGGTAGGAACTGGTTGCGGAGTGGTGCGAACTGTCTGCGGAGTGGTACGAACTGGTTGAAGAATGGTGCGAACTGGTTGCGGAGTGGTAGGAACTGGTTGCGGAGTGGTGCGAACTGTCTGCGGAGTGGTACGAACTGGTTGAAGAATGGTGCGAACTGGTTGCGGAGTGGTAGGAACTGGTTGCGGAGTGGTGCGAACTGTCTGCGGAGTGGTACGAACTGGTTGAAGAATGGTGCGAACTGGTTGCGGAGTGGTAGGAACTGGTTGCGGAGTGGTGCGAACTGTCTGCGGAGTGGTACGAACTGGTTGAAGAATGGTGCGAACTGGTTGCGGAGTGGTAGGAACTGGTTGCGGAGTGGTGCGAACTGTCTGCGGAGTGGTACGAACTGGTTGAAGAATGGTGCGAACTGGTTGCGGAGTGGTAGGAACTGGTTGCGGAGTGGTGCGAACTGTCTGCGGAGTGGTACGAACTGGTTGAAGAATGGTGCGAACTGGTTGCGGAGTGGTAGGAACTGGTTGCGGAGTGGTGCGAACTGTCTGCGGAGTGGTACGAACTGGTTGAAGAATGGTGCGAACTGGTTGCGGAGTGGTAGGAACTGGTTGCGGAGTGGTGCGAACTGTCTGCGGAGTGGTACGAACTGGTTGAAGAATGGTGCGAACTGGTTGCGGAGTGGTAGGAACTGGTTGCGGAGTGGTGCGAACTGTCTGCGGAGTGGTACGAACTGGTTGAAGAATGGTGCGAACTGGTTGCGGAGTGGTAGGAACTGGTTGCGGAGTGGTGCGAACTGTCTGCGGAGTGGTACGAACTGGTTGAAGAATGGTGCGAACTGGTTGCGGAGTGGTAGGAACTGGTTGCGGAGTGGTGCGAACTGTCTGCGGAGTGGTACGAACTGGTTGAAGAATGGTGCGAACTGGTTGCGGAGTGGTAGGAACTGGTTGCGGAGTGGTGCGAACTGTCTGCGGAGTGGTACGAACTGGTTGAAGAATGGTGCGAACTGGTTGCGGAGTGGTAGGAACTGGTTGCGGAGTGGTGCGAACTGTCTGCGGAGTGGTACGAACTGGTTGAAGAATGGTGCGAACTGGTTGCGGAGTGGTAGGAACTGGTTGCGGAGTGGTGCGAACTGTCTGCGGAGTGGTACGAACTGGTTGAAGAATGGTGCGAACTGGTTGCGGAGTGGTAGGAACTGGTTGCGGAGTGGTGCGAACTGTCTGCGGAGTGGTACGAACTGGTTGAAGAATGGTGCGAACTGGTTGCGGAGTGGTAGGAACTGGTTGCGGAGTGGTGCGAACTGTCTGCGGAGTGGTACGAACTGGTTGAAGAATGGTGCGAACTGGTTGCGGAGTGGTAGGAACTGGTTGCGGAGTGGTGCGAACTGTCTGCGGAGTGGTACGAACTGGTTGAAGAATGGTGCGAACTGGTTGCGGAGTGGTAGGAACTGGTTGCGGAGTGGTGCGAACTGTCTGCGGAGTGGTACGAACTGGTTGAAGAATGGTGCGAACTGGTTGCGGAGTGGTAGGAACTGGTTGCGGAGTGGTGCGAACTGTCTGCGGAGTGGTACGAACTGGTTGAAGAATGGTGCGAACTGGTTGCGGAGTGGTAGGAACTGGTTGCGGAGTGGTGCGAACTGTCTGCGGAGTGGTACGAACTGGTTGAAGAATGGTGCGAACTGGTTGCGGAGTGGTAGGAACTGGTTGCGGAGTGGTGCGAACTGTCTGCGGAGTGGTACGAACTGGTTGAAGAATGGTGCGAACTGGTTGCGGAGTGGTAGGAACTGGTTGCGGAGTGGTGCGAACTGTCTGCGGAGTGGTACGAACTGGTTGAAGAATGGTGCGAACTGGTTGCGGAGTGGTAGGAACTGGTTGCGGAGTGGTGCGAACTGTCTGCGGAGTGGTACGAACTGGTTGAAGAATGGTGCGAACTGGTTGCGGAGTGGTAGGAACTGGTTGCGGAGTGGTGCGAACTGTCTGCGGAGTGGTACGAACTGGTTGAAGAATGGTGCGAACTGGTTGCGGAGTGGTAGGAACTGGTTGCGGAGTGGTGCGAACTGTCTGCGGAGTGGTACGAACTGGTTGAAGAATGGTGCGAACTGGTTGCGGAGTGGTAGGAACTGGTTGCGGAGTGGTGCGAACTGTCTGCGGAGTGGTACGAACTGGTTGAAGAATGGTGCGAACTGGTTGCGGAGTGGTAGGAACTGGTTGCGGAGTGGTGCGAACTGGTTGCGGAGTGGTGCGAACTGGTTGCGGAGTGGTGCGAACTGGTTGCGGAGTGGTGCGAACTGGTTGGAAAGTGGTGAGAACTGGTTGCGTAGTGGTGCGAACTGGTTGTGGAGTGGTTCGAACTGGTTGCAGAAAGGTGGGAACTGGTTGCGAAGTGGATCGATTTGGTTGAGGTGTGGTGCGAACAGGTTATGGAGTTGTGCAAACTGGTAACGGAGTGGTGCGAACTGGTTGCGGAGTGGTGCGAACTGGTTGAGGAGTGGTGCGAACTGGTTGAGGAGTGGTGCTGAGTGGTTGCAGAGTGGTGCGAAAGGGTTGCGGAGTGGTGCGAACTGGTTGAGGAGTGGTGCAAACTGGTTGTGGAGTGGTGCGAACTGGTTGCAGAGTGGTGGGAACCGGTCAAGAGTGGTACGAACTGGTTGCGGAGTGGTGCGAACTGGTTGCCGAGTGGTGCGAACTAGTTGCGGATCTGTGCAAACTGGTCGTGGAGTGGTGCGAACTGGCTGCGGAGTGGTGCGAACTGGTTGCAGAATGGTGCGAACTGGTTGCGGAATTCTGTGAACTGGTTGCGGAGTGGTGCGAACTGGTTGCAGAGTGATGCGAATTGGTTGCAGAGTGGTGCGAACTGGTTGCGGAGTGGTCCGAACGGGTTGCGGAGTAGTGCGAACTGGTTGCGGAGTGGTCCGAACTGATTGCAGAGTGGTGCAAACTGGTTGCGGAGTGCTGCGAACTGGTTGCGGAGTGGTGCGTACTGGTTGCGGAGTGGTGCGAACAGGTTTCGGACTGGTGCGAACTGGTTGCACAGTGTGGAGAACTGGCTGCAGAGTGGTGCGAACTGGTTGCAGAATGGTGCGAACTGGTTGCGGAATGGTGCGAAATGGTTGCGGAGTCGTCCAAACTGATTGCAGAGTCGTGCGAACTGGTTGCGGAGTGGTCCGAACTGATTGCAGAGTGGTGCAAACTGGTTGCGGAGTGCTGCGAACTGGTTGCGGAGTGGTGCGTACTGGTTGCGGAGTGGTGCGAACAGGTTTCGGACTGGTGCGAACTGGTTGCACAGTGTGGAGAACTGGCTGCAGAGTGGTGCGAACTGGTTGCAGAATGGTGCGAACTGGTTGCGGAATGGTGCGAAATGGTTGCGGAGTCGTCCAAACTGATTGCAGAGTCGTGCGAACTGGTTGCGGAGTGGTCCGAACTGATTGCAGAGTGGTGCAAACTGGTTGCGGAGTGCTGCGAACTGGTTGCGGAGTGGTGCGTACTGGTTGCGGAGTGGTGCGAACAGGTTTCGGACTGGTGCGAACTGGTTGCACAGTGTGGAGAACTGGCTGCAGAGTGGTGCGAACTGGTTGCAGAATGGTGCGAACTGGTTGCGGAATGGTGCGAAATGGTTGCGGAGTCGTCCAAACTGATTGCAGAGTCGTGCGAACTGGTTGCGGAGTGGTCCGAACTGATTGCAGAGTGGTGCAAACTGGTTGCGGAGTGCTGCGAACTGGTTGCGGAGTGGTGCGTACTGGTTGCGGAGTGGTGCGAACAGGTTTCGGACTGGTGCGAACTGGTTGCACAGTGTGGAGAACTGGCTGCAGAGTGGTGCGAACTGGTTGCAGAATGGTGCGAACTGGTTGCGGAATGGTGCGAAATGGTTGCGGAGTCGTCCAAACTGATTGCAGAGTCGTGCGAACTGGTTGCGGAGTGGTCCGAACTGATTGCAGAGTGGTGCAAACTGGTTGCGGAGTGCTGCGAACTGGTTGCGGAGTGGTGCGTACTGGTTGCGGAGTGGTGCGAACAGGTTTCGGACTGGTGCGAACTGGTTGCACAGTGTGGAGAACTGGCTGCAGAGTGGTGCGAACTGGTTGCAGACTGGTGCGAACTGGTTGCGGAGTGATGCGAACTGGTTGCCGAGTGGTGCGAACTAGTTGCGGAGTGGTGCGAACTGGTCGCGGAGTGCTGCGAACTGGGTGCGGAGTGGTGCGAACTGGTTCCGGAGTGGTGCGAACTGGTGGCGGAGTGGTGCAAACTGGATGCGGAGTTGTGCGAACTGGTAGCGGAGTGGTGCGAACTGGTTGCATAGTGGTGCAAACGGGTTGCGGAGTGGTGCGAACTGGTTGAGGAATGGTGCGGAGTGGTTGCGGAGTGGTGCGAACTGGTTGCGGAGTGGTGCAAACTGGTTGCAGTGTGGTGCAAACTCGTTTCGGAGTGGTGCAAACTGGTTGCGGAGTGGTGCAAACTGGTTGCCGAGTGGTGCAAACTGGTTGCAGAGTGGTGCGAACTGGTTGCAGAGTGGTGCGAACTGGTTGCGGAGTGGTCCGAACTGGTTGCGGAGTGGTGCGAACTGGTTGTGGAGTGGTGCGAACTGGTTGTAGAGTGGTGCGAACTGGCTGCGGAGTGGTGCAAACTGGTTGTGGAAAGTTGCAAACTGGTTGCGGAGTGGTGCGAACTGGTTGCGGAGTGGTGCAAACTGGTTGTTGAGTGGTGCAAAGTGGTTGTGGAGTGGTGCGAACTGGTTGTGGAGTGGTGTGAACTGGTTGCAGAGTGGTGCGAACCAGTTGCAGAGTGGTGCGAACTGGTTGCCGAGTGGTGCGAACTGGTTGCGGAGTGATGCGAACTGGTTGCCGAGTGGTGCAAACTGGTTGGAGAGAGGTGCGAACTGGTTGCGGAGTGGTGGGAACTGGTTGCGGAGTGGTGCGAACTCGTTGCGGAGTGGTGCGAACTGGTTGGAAAGTGGTGAGAACTGGTTGCGTAGTGGTGCGAGCTGGTTGTGGAGTGGTGCGAAGTGGTTGCAGAAAGGTGGGAACTGGTTGCGAAGTGGATCGATTTGGTTGAGGTGTGGTGTGAACAGGTTACGGAGTTGTGCAAACTGGTAACGGAGTCGTGCGAACTGGTTGCGGAGTGGTGCGACCTGGTTGCGGAGTGGTGCGAACTGGTAGCGGAGTGGTGCGAACTGGTTGCGGAAAGGTGTGAACTGGTTGCAGAGTGGTGCGAACCAGTTGCAGAGTGGTGCGAACTGGTTGCCGAGTGGTGCGAACTGGTTGCGGAGTGATGCGAACTGGTTGCCGAGTGGTGCAAACTGGTTGGAGAGAGGTGCGAACTGGTTGCGGAGTGGTGGGAACTGGTTGCGGAGTGGTGCGAACTCGTTGCGGAGTGGTGCGAACTGGTTGGAAAGTGGTGAGAACTGGTTGCGTAGTGGTGCGAGCTGGTTGTGGAGTGGTGCGAAGTGGTTGCAGAAAGGTGGGAACTGGTTGCGAAGTGGATCGATTTGGTTGAGGTGTGGTGTGAACAGGTTACGGAGTTGTGCAAACTGGTAACGGAGTCGTGCGAACTGGTTGCGGAGTGGTGCGACCTGGTTGCGGAGTGGTGCGAACTGGTAGCGGAGTGGTGCGAACTGGTTGCGGAAAGGTGTGAACTGGTTGCAGAGTGGTGCGAACCAGTTGCAGAGTGGTGCGAACTGGTTGCCGAGTGGTGCGAACTGGTTGCGGAGTGATGCGAACTGGTTGCCGAGTGGTGCAAACTGGTTGGAGAGAGGTGCGAACTGGTTGCGGAGTGGTGGGAACTGGTTGCGGAGTGGTGCGAACTCGTTGCGGAGTGGTGCGAACTGGTTGTAGAGTGGTGCAAACTGGTTGCGGAGTTGTGCGAATGGGTTGCAGAGTGGTGCGCACTGGTTGAGGAGTGGTGCGAACTGGTTGCGGAGTGGTGCGAAAGGGTTCCAGAGTGTTGTGAACTGGTTGAGGAGTGGTGCAAACTGGTTGCGGAGTGGTGAAAACTGGTTGCGGAGTGGTGCAAACTGGTTGCAGAGTGGTGCGGATTGGTTGCGGAGTTGTGCAAACTGGTTGCAGAGTGATGCTAACTGGTTGCGGAGTGGTGCGAACTGGTTGCAGAGTGGTGTGTGTTAACCGGCCTGGGGCAAACAGACTAGAAAACAGGGCCGACACAATAGCACCTGCCGTCCGCTCCTAGCATTTCAGCTAGGAGAAGATATCACTCTCAGGATCACGGTTCCACACTGAGCAGTTCCTAGGCAATCACTTGCTAGCAACTGTGTCCACTTAACACTTGGTCACTTTCGCACGAGGTGCTAGTCAAAGACTAACTCCTGGGGCTTAGACCAACCAGTGTCTTCTTTATACTGTTCCTTAGTTGGACAACTATGTGAGGAGCATCTAAGGCCAGATTGTGTAATTAGAATGAGAAATGAGCCTGGTACATATAGTCCTAGGCCTGGCTTCTAAGGTGTGTGGGTAGTGACACTTTTGGGGTGGTCACTCCGCACCACCTCACCAGTCCGCCAATTGGCGCATCCACTGTCCACCAAGTAGCGCACTCTCCTCATGCATGGAGAAATTTCCAAGAAACTTCCCTTGTGCTAGAAGGTCAGAAAACCTCCTGCGCACATCAAGGCTCGATCGCAGGACCTGTTGTCCCTAAGTCCAACATGCTATCCGTTGCGGTACACTTCTGGTGTCTCGCTTGGACTTGCACCACGAACAAGGTTTGGGGGACTTACTCCAAGGGAGCAGTGCATGTCCAACCTGTCTGTCAAGCCATAGTAGTGGCCATGCGGCATAGAAGAACAACATTCTCTCCATCGCACCTTAGGCTACCTGCTGTGGTAGTTTTTCTTTGGCACGAACCTGTAGCTCTAGGTTGCGTTTCTGCATGTCAGTTTTCTTGGTTTTTAGTTCCCATCTCTTGCATCCACCATGCCGACTCCTCGAGCACCTCCCACATGCAAGTCGCTGTCTAGCGGCTTTGTCAAGAAGTTAGCAAGCATTTTCTTGGTTGCGACGTGTTCCAGTTCCATGACACCCTTGGCGATAAGGTCACGTGAGTAGTGGTACCGAATATCGATGTGCTTTGTAAGCCGGGAGATCATGTCGTCCTCTGCCATAGCGATGGCACTTTGGTTGTCAATGCGGATGACCGCTGCTTCCTCTTGTGGTGCCTTGATCTCATCAAGCAAACTACGAATCCACTATGTTTCCTTGCACACTTCGGACGGTGCAATGTACTCCGCCTCAGCAGTAGAAAGCGAGACGCAGTCCTGCTTCCTGCTTGCCCACGAGACCGCACCACCGTTGAGAAGACAGACAAACCCTGAGGTGGACTTCCTGTCATCAATCCGTCCTCCCCAGTCCGCGCCAATGTAGCATGTTAGTCGCAGAAAATATGATCCTTCTAGACCTCCAAACCGAAGTCCGACGTGCCGAGTCTTTTTGAGGTAGCAAAAAATCCGCTTCACGACTTGCCAATGTTCTGGCCCAGGGTTGGCCACAAACCTGCTCACCTGACCCACTGCATAAGCAATATCAGGTCGTGATCCCACCATTGCATACATGAGGCTTCCAATGGCAGACTGGTATGGAATGTTTTGCATCTCCCGCCGGTCTGCCTCGTTGCTTGGTGACATGGAGGAGGAGAGCTTGCAGTCGGAGGGAATGGGGGTGCTGACTGGCTTGTAGTCCTTCATGTTTTAGCGCTTCAAGATGTCCACGATGTACTTGGTCTGGTTGATCTCGATGGTGCCTGCTTTGCGGTTGCGGTGAACAGCAATCCCGAGTTAGAACTTGAGAGGTCCCATGTCCTTCATCTTAAATCTGCCGGCCAGTGTTTTCTTGAGTTCCGTGAGGGCCTCCTGCGAGGAAGAACACATGATGAGATCACCCACGTACAACGCCACAAGCAGCAAGCCACATTCGTCCACCGGCACATAGATGCTAGGGTCATTCTTGCAATGTGCGAAGGAGATCTCAGCCATGAAGCTGTTCATCTCCTTGTACCAGATCCGTGGGGCCTGTTTCAGCTCGTACAACGCCTTCACCAGCTTGCACACCTTACCCTCGGGTGCTTTGACACCTTCCGGTACCTCCATTAGCACCTCCTTGTTGAGCTTCCCATAAAGGAAGGCTGTCTTTACATCCATCTGGTGGATCTCAAGGTCTTTGGTGGCAGCGATAGCAAGCAAGGACCTCATGGAGGCAAACGTGATGACCAGTGCGAGGGTCTCATCGTACTCAGACCCTGCGCACTGTGAGAACCCTCTTGCCACGACCCTTGCCTTGTACTTGTCAATGCTATCATCTTGCTTCCGCTTCGACCTGAGGTCCCACTTTGAGTCCACCACGTGAGCGTTAGCGGGTCTGTCCACCAGCACCCATGTGCCATTTTCTTTGATGGACGCGAGCTCGCTGTCCACCGCCTCCTTCCACTTGGCCGCATCGGGCCTTGCCAGCTCCTTAGCCACAGTGAGCGGCTCTCCTTGAGCCAAATAGGACCAGCTCAGTCTAGTCCAACTTCCAGTGTCAGCGTCGTACTTTGGAGTTTGTTTTATTTGTCGTGTGCTGCAACGTTGCATTGCTGGTGGATGTTTACCATGTTGTTGCTCCTTTGGTATCGGCTGCCCTGGAGTTAAATTTTCCTCTTTTGAAGAGCCACTGGCCTCCGAGCTGGTCTCAGAGGCCTTGAATGTCTCCGACTCTGTGCTGGAGCTCGCCGCTGCGTCAGCCTGCGCAGCGGCTCCCCCCGGCACACCACTCTTCTTCACGGCCTGCCGCGCTGGCACCACTTGCCAGTTTTCAGGAGCTTGATCTCCCGACTCTAGCAACACCAACCACTCTCCCTGTTTTGGAGTTTCTGTGGGATCAAGGATCTTGTCCTTGCCTGGTTTCCTCTCGTCAAAGGTTACATCCCGGCTGGTGATGAGTTTTCTTCCTGTCAGGTCCCACAAGCGATATGTCTTGTGGGCCGTCTCATAGCCCACCATAACGCACTTTTGTGCTCTTGAATCCAGCTTGCCGGCACCCTAACCCACCTGGACCTTTGCCCATGCGGAGCAGCCGAATACTTTCAGGTGTGATGCGTCCGGCTTCTTCCCTGACCAAACTTCTTGTGGCGTCATCTGTTGCTTGCCCTTCTTTTTTCCGCGCCTGTCCAGAGCAGCCGCAGGAGTAAGGTTGACAAGATAGCATGCCGTTCTTGCCGCTTCCGCCCAAAACTGCGGTGGAAGCCTTGCATCCGTTCGGCAACACCATTGCTCTGCAGCGTGTAAGGCGTTGTGGGCCGGTGGTTGATGCCATGTTGCCGCAACCAGCCCTTGCATGCCTCTTTCTCTCTGCCGTTGTCGCTCCGCATCCCTTTGAATTTCTTTCCGGTCTGGCGCTCCACCATGGTGACAAACTCCTGCAACTTTTCTCTAACCTCTCCCTTTGTTTTGACGAAGAAGATCCACACCTTGCGGCTGTGGTCATCTATGAAGGTCAGAAAATACTTGCTACCACCGTTTGACGCCGTGCGAAAGGGTCCACACACGTCGGTGTGAACAATTTCAAGGGCTGATTCTGCACGATGACCATTGCGCTCAAAGCGCGTTCATTTGGTCTTGCCTTGGAGGTAAGGTTCACACAGGCTGCCACATCCAACCGCATCCTTCTTGCAACCATCCATGCCACGGACCAGCTGTTGTTGCTGAATGACTTGGAGCATGCTGTTTGCAACGTGCCCAAAGCGTCTGTGCCACAGATTAGCGTCTTCGTCCTTTGCGGTAGAGGTTGCTTTTTCAGTTCTCGTTGGTGTGCTCTCCTGTGTTGGTGCCGAGACCACTGCCTCCGCTGCACCCGCATGACCCTCGTCTTGCGAGGTCTTTGCTTCCATTGTCTGCAATATGTAGAGTCCGTCAACCCCTGGAACCTGTGCCACGAGATATTTGTTGGCATAGAGGACCTTGATGTCCTCGTTCCTGGTGATGACCGCCTTCTTCTATGTGAACACCACTGTCATGTCGTTTTCCGTTATCTTTGACACGGACAGAAGGTTTACCGCAAAGGAGGGCATGTAGACCACGTCACGTAGCCGTGGATCCTTCTCTGCACCATTAAGTTTGATGCTCACCAACTTGTCTCCCACGCCCTTTGTGTTCACGACACTGCCGTTTGCAAATCTGAACCGCCGATCGGTGGGACCGATGGAGACAAATCCAGCCTGGTCGTTGCTGGAGTGATGATCGGTGCGGGAGTCGAGCCCGAAAGCTCCTGGCCTGAGCAGCGCCGCTCCTTTTGCTGGAGGCGTGCTCTGTGCCATCATGTTGGTGGCTTCTTTGCCACCCTTTTTGTTGCCTTTGTTCCCACCGCTTCCGCCGTCTTCCTTCTTTGGCGACCTGCACTCTCTTGCCCAGTGCCCAGGTTTACCGCAGTTGCGGTAGTAACCCTGTCGCNACGACACTGCCGTTTGCACATCTGAACCGCCGATCAGTGGAACCGATGGAGACAAATCCAGCCTGGTCGTTGCTGGAGTGATGATCGGTGCGGGAGTCGAGCCCGAAAGCTCCTGGCCTGAGCAGCGCCGCTCCTTTTGCTGGAGGCGTGCTCTGTGCCATCATGTTGGTGGCTTCTTTGCCACCCTTTTTGTTGCCTTTGTTCCCACCGCTTCCGCCGTCTTCCTTCTTTGGCGACCTGCACTCTCTTGCCCAGTGCCCAGGTTTACCGCAGTTGCGGTAGTAACCCTGTCGCTTGGGAGCCTTGCCGCCATTGTTGCCTCCGCCACCACCGCTTCCGCTGCCACCTTTCTGACCAGAGGCTGACCCTTTGCTCCCACGGCCACCATAGCGTTCGGCATAGGCTGAGAAGTTAGCCTCACTTCCGCTCCGGCGCATGGCCTCGT
The DNA here is from genome assembly GCA_023375785.1 of Penium margaritaceum. Classification (NCBI taxonomy): domain Eukaryota; kingdom Viridiplantae; phylum Streptophyta; class Zygnematophyceae; order Desmidiales; family Peniaceae; genus Penium; species Penium margaritaceum. The sequence continues at coordinate 4,546 of SZWC01015707.1, read as the reverse complement.
TTCGCACGTACTCGGACACTGCCGTGTACGTTAGGTCGTCCTCCTTCCAGCCGCCCATGACGGTGATCATTGGGCTTCAGCTCTCCAGTAGCGCCATGAGGAGGATCATGGCTTGCATGTTCTCGTCAAGGTCCCACTTCATCTGGCGAGCCTCGCCAAGGAGTCCTTCAAAATCCTGTAGGAAATCGGGGATTGATTCACCCTCATTCACCCGCATGCTGATCAGCCGTTGTAGGATGAATAGTCTGTTCGCAAGGGAGGTGGATTGGTGCACACGCTTGAGCTTGTTGTAAGCTTTGAAAGCCAGCGTGTACCAGGCAATGATGGGAACATACTTCTTGGCTATCGCGTTGCTGAGGAATGACATGACAATATCATTTCGATCCATCCAAGCCTCATGCTCAGATGTGCCTTCCGCGGGAACCTGCTCCTTTCCCTTCAGTAGCTTGATGAAGCCGCGCACTTTCATCGCCAGCTCGAACTGCCATCTCCAAAGGGGGAAGTCAATCCCCTCAAAAATGGGGATTCCTCCCAGGGGTCCAAGACCTTGCGGCAGTGACGTAGCGCTCACATTTGCTCCAGTGGTCTGCCCTTTGGTAGCCACTGTTGAGCTTGAGGACTGCCCTGCGGCAGCCCCCACTCCTCCCGATGGGTCAACCATTTTTGTTGCCCTTGTCTGCTTCCCACGTCTCTGCTGCGTTGAGGCCGATGTAGGCTAATGTTAGCTGATGTCTGCTACCGGTTTTAGGATGCAGATCCGTTGCTTACCCCTCCAGCCCATGTTCACCTGCAGACAGAGAATACATCTACACCAACACACCCAGGGTCATGCCACCAAGGGCAGAGGTTATCCTGGTTGGGACACAAGGGTCGTGCCTCCAAGGGCAGAGCTTGTCCTTAGTCCCTGTGTGCTAAGTGCAGACCAAGCCGTTGGAGCTGATGAAGCTGATGGAGCTGATGGAGCTGATGGAGCCCACGTGTGCACTTGGAGAGGGCGTACCAGAGTTGAGTGAAGCGTGCCTTACAACTGGTCAGTGTGGGCCCACAACCCTTTGTCAACCGGCCTGAGGCAAACAAACCAGAAGACACGGTCGACACAATAGCACCTGCCGTCCGCTCATAGCATTTCAGCTAGGAGAAGATATCACCCTCAGGATCACGGTTCCACACTGAGCAGTTCCTAGGCAATCATTTGCTAGCAACTGTGTCCATTTAACACTTGGTCACTTTCGCGCGAGGTGCTAGTCAAAGACGAACTCCTGGGGCTTAGACCAACCAGTGCCTTCTTTATACTGTTCATTAGCTGTACAACTCTGTGAGGAGCATCTAAGGCCAGATTGTGTAATTAGAATGAGGAATGAGCCTGGTACATATAGTCCTAGGCCTGGCTTCTAAGGTGTGTGGAAAGTGAAACTTTTGGGGTGGTCACTCCGCACCACCTCACCAGTCCACCAACTGGCGCATCCACTGACCGCCAAGTGGCGCACTCTCCTCATGCATGTATAGATTTATAAGAAACTTCCACTGTGCTAGAAGATCAAAAAACCTCCTGCGCACATCAAGGCTCAATCGCAAGACCTGTTGTCCCTAAGTCCAACATGCTATCCGTTGCGCTACACTTCTGGTGTCTCGCTTGGAATTGCACCACAAACAAGGTCTGGGGGACTTACTCCAAGGGAGACGTGCATGCCCAACCTGTCCGTCAAGCCATAGTAGTGGCCATGGGGCATAGAAGAACAACAGTGTGAACTAGTTGTAGAGAGTTGCAAACTGGTAGCCGAGTGGTGTGAACTGGTTGCGGAGTGGTGCAAACTAGTTGCAGAGTGGTGGGAACTGGTTGCGGAGTGGTACAAACTGGTTGTGGAGTGGTGCGAACTGGCTGCAGAGTGGTGCAAACTGGTTGAGATGTTGTACGGACTGGTTGCAGAGTGATGCGAATGGGTTGCGGAGTGGTGCGAACTGGTTGCGGAGTGGTGTGAACTGGTTGTGGAGTGGTGCAAACTGGTAACGGAGGGGTGCGAACGGGTTGCAGAGTTGTGCAAACTGGTTGCGGAGTGGTGAAAACTGGTTGCGAAGTGGTGCGAACTGGCTGCGCATTGGTGCGAACTGGTTGCGGAGAAGTGCGAACTGGTTGCGGAGTGATGCCAACTGGTCGCGGAGTGGTGCGAACTGGTTGCGAAGTGGTGTGAACGGGTTGCAGAGTGGTACAAACTGATTGCGGAGTGGTGCGAACTGGTTGCGGAGTGGTACAAACCAGTTGCAGAGTGGTGCAGACTGGTTGCGGAGTGGTGCGAACTGGTTGCGGAGTGGTGCCAACTGGTTGTGGAGTGGTGCGAACTGGTTGCGGAGTGGTGCGAACTGGTTGCGGAGTGGTGTGAACGGGTTGCAGAGGGGTACGAACTGGTTGCGGAGTGGTGTGAACGGGTTGCAGAGGGGTACGAACTGGTTGCGGAGTGGTGTGAACGGGTTGCAGAGGGGTACGAACTGGTTGCGGAGTGGTGTGAACGGGTTGCAGAGGGGTACGAACTGGTTGCGGAGTGGTACGAACCAGTTGCAGAGTGGTGCAGACTGGTTGCGGAGTGGTGCCAACTGGTTGCAGAGTGGTGCGAACTGGTTGCGGAGTGGTGCGAACTGGTTGTGGAGTGGTGCGAACTGGTTGCGGAGTGGTGCGACCTGGTTGCAGAGTGGTGCGAACTGGTTGCGAAGTGGTGGGAAGGAATTGCAAAGTGGTGTGAACTGGTTGCGGAGTGGAGCAAACTGGTTGCGGAGTGGTGCTAACTGGTTGCGGAGTGGTGCGAACTGGTTGCGGAGTGGTGCAAACTGGGTGAGGAGTGGTGCGAACTGGTTGAGGAGTGGTGCGAAGTGGTTGCGGAGTGGTGCGAACTGGTTGCGGAGTGGTGCAAAATGGTTGCAGACTGGTGCGAATTGGTTGCAGAGTGCTGCAAATGGGTTGTGTAGTGCTGCGAACTGGTTGCAAAGTGGTGCGAACTGGTTGCGGAGTGGTGCGAACTGGTTGCAGAGTGGTGCGAACTGGTTGTGTAGTGGTGCGACCTGGTTGCAGAGTGGTGCGAACTGGTTGCGGAGTGGTGCGCAGTGGTTGCGGAGTGGTGCGAACCGGTTGAGGAGTGGTGCGAACTCGTTGAGGAGTGGTGCGGAGTGGTTGCGGAGTGGTGCGAACCGGTTGAGGAGTGGTGCGAACTCGTTGAGGAGTGGTGCGGAGTGGTTGCGGAGTGGTGCGAACCGGTTGAGGAGTGGTGCGAACTCGTTGAGGAGTGGTGCGGAGTGGTTGCGGAGTGGTGCGAACCGGTTGAGGAGTGGTGCGAACTCGTTGAGGAGTGGTGCGGAGTGGTTGCGGAGTGGTGCGAACCGGTTGAGGAGTGGTGCGAACTCGTTGAGGAGTGGTGCGGAGTGGTTGCGGAGTGGTGCGAACCGGTTGAGGAGTGGTGCGAACTCGTTGAGGAGTGGTGCGGAGTGGTTGCGGAGTGGTGCGAACCGGTTGAGGAGTGGTGCGAACTCGTTGAGGAGTGGTGCGGAGTGGTTGCGGAGTGGTGCGAACCGGTTGAGGAGTGGTGCGAACTCGTTGAGGAGTGGTGCGGAGTGGTTGCGGAGTGGTGCGAACCGGTTGAGGAGTGGTGCGAACTCGTTGAGGAGTGGTGCGGAGTGGTTGCGGAGTGGTGCGAACCGGTTGAGGAGTGGTGCGAACTCGTTGAGGAGTGGTGCGGAGTGGTTGCGGAGTGGTGCGAACCGGTTGAGGAGTGGTGCGAACTCGTTGAGGAGTGGTGCGGAGTGGTTGCGGAGTGGTGCGAACCGGTTGAGGAGTGGTGCGAACTCGTTGAGGAGTGGTGCGGAGTGGTTGCGGAGTGGTGCGAACCGGTTGAGGAGTGGTGCGAACTCGTTGAGGAGTGGTGCGGAGTGGTTGCGGAGTGGTGCGAACCGGTTGAGGAGTGGTGCGAACTCGTTGAGGAGTGGTGCGGAGTGGTTGCGGAGTGGTGCGAACCGGTTGAGGAGTGGTGCGAACTCGTTGAGGAGTGGTGCGGAGTGGTTGCGGAGTGGTGCGAACCGGTTGAGGAGTGGTGCGAACTCGTTGAGGAGTGGTGCGGAGTGGTTGCGGAGTGGTGCGAACCGGTTGCGGAGTGGTGCAAACTCGTTGCGGAGTGGTGCTAACGGGTTGCGGAGTGGTGCGAACTGGTTGCCGAGTGGTGCGAACTGGTTAAGGAGTGGTGCGAACTGGTTGAGGAGTGGTGCAAAGTGGTTGTGGAGTGGTGCGAACTGGTTGCGGAGTGTTGCCAAATGGTTGCGGATTGGTGCAAACTGGTTGCAGAGTGGTGCGAACTGGTTGCGGAGTGCTGTGAACTGGTTGAGGAGTGGTGCGAACTGGTTGCGGAGTGGTGCGAACTGGTTGCAGAGTGGTGCGAACTGGTTCTTGAGTGGTGCGACCTGGTTGCGGAGTGGTGCAAACTGGTTGCTGAGTGGTGCAAGCTGGTTGCGGAGTGGTACGATCTGCTTGCGGAGTGGTGCAAACTGGTTGCGGAGTGGTGCGAACTGG
>SZWC01015706.1:28908-62077 GCA_023375785.1 Penium margaritaceum | reverse complement strand
GCGTGAACAGTGACCAACCAAAGGATGAATACGTCGCTGACTATGACCGAAGAAGTCCACTATGTGTGGTCAACATTGACAACTCATAACACTAGTCACGAATGGCCAGAGGGTTTAGGGAATATGGTTTAAGAAGCCTATGCATGGACTATAAAGGACAAACAACTTCAATATGTAGTGGCACGGTGTGGCTACTATGCACACCAAACATCTAAACTAGGCATATGTCACTGACCATGACCAGAGAATTTCAACATGGGTGGTTGACCAGCCATAACATAAGTCAGAAACGGTCAGGGGAGGAAACAATGGTTTGTGAATATCAGTTCTCAACTAGCAAGTACAACGACCTTCAGTCAGTAGTAGCACGGTGTGGGAACCATGCACAATGACTGACCAAAGTATGCATTTGTACTGCCTTTGACGAAATAAATCCATTTTATGGTCAACATCGACAACTCATAACAGGACACACAAATGGTCAGAGGGTGACACAATGGTTTGGGAATACCAAGTATCAACTAGCAAGCACAAGTAGGCATATGTACTGCCTTTGACGAAAAAAATCCGTTGTGTCTAGTCAATCCGACAACTCATAATACGAGTCACAAATGGTCAGAGGAGAACACAATGGTTTGGGAACACCAAGTATCAAATAGCAAGCACGTGGAGCTACACTACATTGTAGCACAGTGTGGATACCATGCACGATGACCAACCAAGTTATGCATATGTCACTGACCATGACCAAAGAATGTCACCATGTGTGGTTAACTTTGACAACTCATAACACAAGTCAAAAATGGTCAGGGCGGAAGATAATGGTTTGTGAATACTAGTTATCGACTAGAAAGTACAAATGCATTCAATATGTAGTGGCACAGTGTGGCTACAATCCATAGTGACCAACCAAAGTACGCACGTGTCACTGACCGTGAACAAAGAATTTCACTTCACGTGGTCAATGTTGACAACTCACAACATGAGTCCCAGATATTCAGAGGGGGTACCAATGGTTTGGGAACGCTAGCTATCAACAAGAAAGTACAGAGCCCTCGATACGTAGTGACACGGCATGGTAACCATGTACAGTGACAAACTAACGTAGGCACATGTTACTAACCATGACGGAAAAAAAATCACAGTGTGTGGTCAGCATTGAAAAATCATAATACGAGTCACAAATGGTCAGAGGGCGAGACAATTGTTTGGGAACCCTATGTATCGACTATAAAGGGCAAAGAAATTCAATGCGTAGTGGCACGGTGTGGCTATTATGCACACCAAACAACCAAAGTAGGCATATGTCACTGACCATGACCAAAGAATTTCAATATGGGTGGTCAACATTCACCAACCATAACACAAGTCACAAACGGTCCGAGGGGGGACAATGGTCTGGGAATATGAGTTATCAACTAGCAAGTACAGCGACCTCCAATCAGTATAAGCACAGTGTGGCTACCATGCCCAACGACCGACCAAAGTAGGCATATGTACTGCCTTTGACCAAAGAAATCCGCTGTGCGTGGACAGCGTTGACAACTCATAATACGAATCCCAAATGGTCAGAGAGGNAATGGTCTGGGAATATGAGTTATCAACTAGCAAGTACAGCGACCTCCAATCAGTATAAGCACAGTGTGGCTACCATGCACAACGACCGACCAAAGTAGGCATATGTACTGCCTTTGACCAAAGAAATCCGCTGTGCGTGGACAGCGTTGACAACTCATAATACGAATCCCAAATGGTCAGAGAGGGAAACAATGGTCTGGGAACAGCAGGTATCAACTAGCAAGCACAAGGACCTTCAACAAGTAGTATCACGGCGTGGATACCATGCACGATGACCAACCAAAGTAGGCATATGTCACTGAGCATTACCAAATAATGTCACTAAGTGTGGTAAACTTTGACAGCTCATAACACGAGTTACAAATGGTCAAAGTGGAAGAAAATGGTCCGTGAATACTAGTTATCGAGTAGCAAGTACAAATACCTTCAATATGTAGTGGCACAGCGTGGCTACCATTCACAGTGACCAACCAAAGTATGCATATGTCACTGACCATGACCAACGAATTTCACTTCATGTGGTCAGCGTTGACAGTTCACAACACAAGTCACAAGTAGTCAAAGGGGGGTAACAATGTTTGGGAAAACTAGCTTTTAACTACGAAAGCACAAATACCTTTAATATGTAGTGACACGGCGTGGTAACCATGTACAGTGACAAACCAAAGTAGGCATATGTCACTGACCATGACCAAACAAATTTCACACTGTGTGGTCAATATTGAAAAATCATAACACGAGTCACACATGGTCAATGGGGGAAATAATGGGTTCGGAACACTAGTTGTCAACTAGCAAAGACGAAGAACTTGAACAAGTAGTGGCACGGTTTGGCTAGCGTGCAAAGTGACAAACCAAAGGATGAATACGTCACTGACTATGACCGAAGAAATCAAGTATGCGTGGTCAACATTTACAACACATTACACGAGTCACAAATGGTCAGAGGGAGAGACAATGGCTTTAGAACCCCATGTATGGACTAGAAATGACAAATAACTTCAATACGTAGTGGCACGGTGTGGCTACTATGCACACCAAGCAACCAAACCAGGCATATGTCACTGCCCATGACCAATCAATTCAAATATGGGTGGTCAACGTTCACCAACCATAACACGAGTCACAAACGGTCAGAGGGGGAAACAATGGTCCGGGAATATGAGTTATCAACTAGCAAGTACAGCACCCTTCGATCAGTAGTAGCACGGTGTGGCTACCATGCACAAGGACCAACCAAAGTAGGCATATATACTGCCTTTGACCAAAGAAATCCGCTGTGTGTGGTCAACGTTGACAACTCATAATATGAGTCACATGTAGTCAAAGGGGGAAACAATTGTTTGGGAACACCAGGTATCAACTAGCAAGAACAATGACCTTCAATACGTTGTGGCATGGTGTGGAGACCATGCACAACGACCAACCCCGGTATGCGTATGTCATTGACCATGCTCAAAGAATGTCACCATGTGTGGTAAACTTTGACAGCTCGTAACACGAGTCACGAATGGTCATTGTGGAAGATAATGCCTTCTAAATACTAGCTATTGACTAGCAAGTACAAATACCTTCAAAATGTAGTGGCACAGAGTGGCTATAATGTATAGTGACCAACCAAAGTATGCATATGTCACTGACCACGACCAAAGACTTCTACTTCACGTGGTCAATGTTGACAACTCACAACATGAGTCACAGATTTTCAGAGGGGCTAAAAACGGTTTGGGAACACTGGATATCAACTAGAACGCACGAATACCTTCAATACATAGTGACACGGCGTGGTAACCATGTACAGGGTCAAACCAAAGTAGGCATATGTCAGTAATCATGACAAAACGGATTTCACAGTGTGTGGTCAACGTTGAAAACTCATAGCAGGAGTCACAAATGGTCAGAGTGGCAGATAATGGTTTGTGAATACTACTTATTGACTAGCAAGTACAAATACCTTCAATATGTAGTGGCACAGCGTGGCTACCATGCACAGTGACCAACCAAAAGATGCATATGTCACTGGCTATGACCGAAGAACTCCACCATGTGTGGTCAACATTGACAGCTCATAACACGAGTCACAAATGGTCAGAGGGAGAGACAATGCTTTAGGAATCCTATGTATTGACTAGAAAGGACAAAGAACCTCAATACGTAGTGGTACGGCGTGGCTAATATGCACGCCAAACAACCAAACTAGGCATATGTCAATGACCATGACCGGATAACTTCAATATGGGTGGTCAACGTTGACCAACCATAACACGAGTCACAAACAATCAGGGGATGAAACAATGCTATGGGGATATCAGTTCTCAACTAGCAAGTACAACCACCTTCAGTCAGCAGTAGCACGGTGTAGCTACCATGGACAATGACCGACCAAAGTAGGCATATGTACTGCCTTTGACCAGAGAAATCCGCTGTGTGTCGTCAACGTTGACAACTCATAATACGAGTCACAATGGTCAGAGGGGGAAACAATGGTTTGGGAACACAAAGTATCAAATAGCAAGCACAAGGAGCTTCAATGCGTTGTGGCACGGTGTGAATACCATGCACGATGACCAACCAAAGTAGGCATATGTCACTGACCATGACCAAATAATGTCACTAAGTGTGGTAAACATTGATAACTCATAACACAAGTCACAAATGGTCAGAGTGGCAGATAATGGTTTGTGAATACTACTTATTGACTAGCAAGTACAAATACCTTCAATATGTAGTGGCACAATGTGGCTACAATGCACAGTGACCAACCAAGGTATGCACATATCACTGACCACGAACAAAGAATTTCACTTCATGTGGTCAACATTCACCTCACAACACGAGTCACAGATAGTCAGAGGGGGCTAACAATGGTTTGGGAACACTAGCTGTGAACAAGAAAGCACAAAGACCTTCGATTCGCAATGACACGGCGTGGTAACCATGTACACTGACAAATCAAAGTAGGCATATGTCACAAACCATAACCAAACGGATTTCACAGTGTGTGGTCAACGTTGAAAACTCATAACACGAGTCACAAATGGTCAGTGGGGGAAACCATGGGTTGGGAACACTAGTTATCAAGTAGCAAGTAGAGAGATTTTCAACAAGTAGTGGCACGGTGTGCCTAGCGTGCACAGTGACCAACCAAAGGATTCATACGTCACTGACGATGACCGAAGAAGTCCACTATGTATGGTCAACATTGACAACCCATAACACGAGTCACAAATGGTCAGAGGGAGTGACGATGGTTTGGGAACCCTATGTTTTGACTAGAAAGGACAAAGAACTTCAATACGTAGTGGCACGGTGTGGCTACTATGCACACCAAACAACCAAACAAGGCATATGTCACTGACCATGGTGATAGAATTTCAGTATGGGTGGTCCACATTCACCAATCATAACACGAGTCACAAACGGTCAGAGGGGGAAACAATGGTCTATGAATATCAGCTATCAACTAGCAAGTACAGAGACCTTCAGACAGTATAAACACGGTGTGGCTACCATGCACAATGACCGACCAAATCAGGCATATGTACTACCTTTGACCAAAGAAACCCGCTGTGTGTGGTCAGGGTTGACAACTCATAATACGAGTCACAAATGGTCAGAGGGAGAGAAAATGGTTTGGGAACACCAGGTATCAACCAACAAGCACATGGACCTTCAACAAGCTGTGGCACCGTGTGGATACCATGCACGATGACCAACCAAAGTAGGCATATGTCACTGACCATGACCAAATAATGTCACTAAGTGTGGTCAACTTTCACAACTCATAACACGAGTGACAAATAGTCAGGGTGGAAGAGAATGGTTTGTGAATACTAGTTATTGACTAGCAAGTACAAATACCTTCAACATGTAGTGGCACAGCGTGGCTACCATGCACAGTGACCAACCAAAGTATGCATATGTCACTAACAATGACCAGCGAATATCACTTCATGTGGTCAGCGTTGACAACTCACAACACGAGTCACTGACAATCAGAGGGGGGTAACAATGGTTTGGGAACACTAGCTGTCAACTAGAAAGCACACAGACCTCCAATACGTAGTGACATGGCGTGGTAACCACGTACAGTGACAATCCAAACTAAGCATATGTCACTAACCATGAGCAAAGAATTTCACTATGAGTGGTCAACGTTCACAACCCATAACATGAGTGACAGATGGTCAGAGGGGGAAAACATGGTTTAAAAACAATATGTATCTTCTAGCAAGTACACAGATTTTTCGTATGTATTTGCACGGTGTGGCTGCCGTGCACAATGACCTGTCCAAGTAGGCATACATCACTGCTCATGACCAAAGAAGTTTAGTGTGTGTGTTCAACGTTCACAACTCATAATACAAGTCAAAAATGGGCAGAGGGAGAAACAATTGTTTGGGAATTCTCGGTATGGACTACCAAGTACAAAGACCTTCGATAAGTGGTGGCACGGTGTGGCTACCATGCACAATGGCCAACCAAAGTATGCTTGTGTCACTGAATATCATACAAATAGTTTCACTGTGTGCAGTAAACATTCAGCCAGTAGTAGCATGTTGTGGCTACCATGCACAATGACCGACCAAAGTAGGCACATGTACTGCCTTTGACCAAAGAGATCCACTCTGTGTGGTCAACGTTGACAACTCATTATACGAGGCACAAATGGTCAGAGGGTGAAACAATGGTTTGGGGACACCAAGTATCAAATAGCAAGCACAGCGACCTTCAATAAGTTGTGGCACGGTGTGGATACCATGCACGATGACCAACCAANATCCTAGGATTTGGTGTGCAGCCTTAATGGTCAGAGGGAGAGACAATGGTTTGAGAACCATATGCACGGACTGGAAAGGACAAATAACTTCGCTATGTAGTGGCACGGTGTGGCTAATATGCACACCAAACATCCAAACTAGGCATATGTCACTGATCATGACCAGACATTTCAATATGGGTGGTTGACCAACCATAACACGAGTCACAAGCAGTCAGGGGAGGAAAAAATGGGTTGGGAATATCATTTCTCAACTAGCAAACACAACAACCTTCAATCAGTAGTAGCACGGTGTGGATACCAAGCACAATGACTGGCCAAAGTAGGCATATGTACTGCCTTTGACAAAAGAAATTCATTGTGTCCGGTCGACATCGACAACTCATAATACAAGTCACAACTGGTCAGAGGGGGAAACAATGGTTTGGGAACACAAAGTATCAAATAGCAAGCACAATGAGCTACAATGCATTGTGGCACGGTGTGGATACCATGCACGATGACCAACCGAGGTATGCATATGTCACTGACCATGACCAAAGAATGTCACCATGTGTGGTAGCATTTGACGACTCATAACACGAGTCACAAATGGTCAGGGTGGAAGATAATGGGTTGTGGATACTAGTTATGGACTTGCAAGTACAAATACATTCAATATGTAGTGGCACAGTGTGGCTACAATGCATAGTGACCAACCAAAGTAGGCACATGTCACTGACCATGAACAAAGAATTTCACTTCATGCGGTCAATATTGACAACTCACAACACGAGTCACAGATATTGAGATGGGGTAATAATGGTTTGGGAATGCTAGCTATCAACAAGAAAGCACAGGGACCCTCGATACATAGTGACACGGCGTGGTAACCATGTACAGTGACAAACCAAAGTAGGCACATGTCTCTAACCATGACCAAAATAATTTCACAGAGTGTGGTCAACGTTGAAAACTCATAACACGAGTCACAAATGGTTAGAGGGGGAAACAATGGGTTGGGAACACAAGTTATCAAGTGGCAAGTATAACGATATTTGACAAGTAGTGGCACGGTGTGGCTAGCGTGCACAGGGACTAACGAAAAGATGCTTATGTCCTTGACTATGACTGAAGAAGTCAACTATGTGTGGTCAACATTGAAAGCTCGTAACACGAGTCACAAATGGTCAGAGGGTGAGACAATAATTTGGGAACCCTATGTATTGACTAGAAAGGACAACAAAATTCAATGCGTAGTTGCACGGTGTGGCTACTATGCACACCAAACAACCAAAGTAGGCATATGTCACTAACCATGACCAAAGAATTTCAATATGGGTGGTCAACATTCACCAACCATAACACGAGTCGCAAGCGGTCAGAGGGGGAAACAATGGTCTAGGAATATCCTTTCTCAAATGACACGTACAGCGACCTTCAATCAGTATCAGCACGGTGTGGCTACCATGCACGATAACCGACCAAAGTAAGCATATGTACTGCCTTTGACCAAAGAAATCCGCTGTGTGTGGACAGCGTTGATAACTCATTATACGAATCACAAATGGTCAGAGGGGGAAACAATGGTCTGGGAACATCAGGTATCAACTAGCAAGCACAAGGACCTTCAACATGTTATGGCACGGTGTGGATGCCATGCACGATGACCAACCAAAGTTGGCATATGTCACTGACCATGACCAGATAACATCACCATGTGTGGTAAACTTTGACACCTCATAACACGAGTTACAAATGGCCATAAGGGAAGATAATGGTATATAAATACTAGTTATCGAGTAGCAAGTTCAAATATCTTCAATATGTAGTAGCAGTGTGGCTACAATGCATAATGAGCACCCGAAGTATGCATATGTCATTGACCATGACCAAAGAATTTCACTTCACGTGGTCAATGTTGACAACTCTGACCACGAGTCACAAATATTCAGAGGGGCTAACAACAGTTTGGGAACACTAGCTATCAACTAGAAAGCACAAAGACCTTGGATATGTAGTGACACGGCATGGTAACGATGTACAGGGACAAACCAAAGTAGGTATACGTCACTAACCATCACCAAACGGATCTCACAGTGTGTGGTTAACATTGAAAACTCATAACACGAGTCACAAATGGTCAACGGGGGACAACATGGGTTGGGAACACAATTTATCAACTAGCCAGTAGAAAGATCTTCAACCAGCAGTGGCACAGCGTGGCTAGCGTGCACAGTGACCAGCCAAAGGATGCATATGTCACTGGCTATGACCGAAGAAGTCCACTACGTGTGGTCAACATTGACAACTCATACCACGAGTCACAAATGGTCAGAGGGAGAGACAATGGTTTAGGAACCCTATGCATCGACTATAAAGGACAAAGAAGTTTGATACGTAGTGACACGGTGTGCCTAATATGCACACCAAACAACCAAACTAGGCATATGTCAGTGACCATGACCAGAGTATTTCAATATGGGTGGTCAACATTGACCAACCATAACACGAGCCAAAAACGGTCAGGGGAGGAAACAATGCCATAGGGATATCAGTTCTCAACCAGCAAGTACAACGACCTTCAGTCAGTAGTAGCACGATGTGGCTACCATGCACAGTGACCGACCAAAGTAGGCATATGTACTGCCTCTGACAGAAGAAATCCGCTGTGTGTGGTCAACATTGACAACTCATAATACAAGTCACAAATGGTCAGAGGGGGAAGCAATGGTTTGGGAACAAAAAGTATCAAATAACAAGCAGAAAGAGCTTCAATACGGTGTGGCACAGTGTGGATACCATGCACGATGACCAACCGAAGAAGACATATGTCACTGACCATGACCAAATAATGTCACTAAGTGTGGTAAACTCTGACAACTCATAACACAAGTCACAAATGGTCAGGGTGGAAGATAATGGTTTGTGAATACTAGTTATGGATTAGTAAGGACAAATACATTCAATATGTAGTGGCACAGTGTGGCTACAATGCACAGTGACCAACCAAAGTATGCACATATCACTGACCACGAACAAAGAACTTCACTTCATGTGGTCAACATTTACAACTCACAACACGAGTCACAGATAGTCAGAGGGGGCTAAAAATGGCTTGGAAACACGAGCTGTCAACAAGAAAGCACAAAGACCTACGATGCGCAATGACACGGCGTGGTAACCATGTACATTGACAAACCAAAGTAGGCATATGTCACAAACCATAACCAAACCGATTTCACAGTGTGTGGTCAACGTTGAAAACTCATAACACGAGTCACAAATGGTCAGTGGGGGAAACCATAGGTTGGGAACACTATTTATCAACTAGCAAGTAGAAAGATTTTCAACAGGTAGTGGCACGGTGTGCCTGGCGTGCACAGTAACCAACCAAGGGATTCACACGTCACTGACTATGACCGAAGAAGTCCTCTATGTATGGTCAATATTGACAACCCATAACACGAGTCACAAATGGCCAGAGGGAGAGAAAATGGTTTGGGAACCCTATGTATCAAATAGAAAGGACAAAGAACTTCAATACGTAGTGGCACGGTGTGGCTACTATGCACACCAAACAACCAAACAAGGCATATGTCACTGACCATGATGACAGAATTTCAATATGGGTGATCCACAATCACCAACCATAACACGAGTCCAAAACGGTCAGAGGGGGAAACAATGGTCTACGAATATCAGTTATCAACTAGCAAGTACCGAGACCTTCAGTCAGTATAAGCACGATGTGGCTACTATGCACAATGACCGACCAAACCAGGCATATGTACTACCTTTGACCAAAGAAACCCGCTGTGTGTGGTCAGGGTTGACAACTCATAATAGGAGTCACAACTGGTGAGAGGGAGAGAAAATGGTTTGGGAACACCAGGTATCAACTAACAAGCATAAGGAACTTCAATAAGTTGTGGCACGATGTGGATACCATGCACAATGACCAAGCAAAGTAGGCATATGTCACTGACCATGACCAAATAATTTCACTAAGTGTGGTCAACTTTGACAACTCATAACACGAGTCACAAATAGTCAGAGTGGAAGAGAATGGTTTGTGAATGCTAGTTATCGACTAGCAAGTACAAAGACCTTCAATATATAGTGTCACGGCCTGGCTACCATGCACCGTGACCAACCAAAATATGCATATGTCACTGACCATGACCAGCGAATTTCACTTCATGTGGTCAGCGTTGACAGTTCACAATACAAGTCACAAGTAGTCAAAGGGGGGTAACAATGTTTGGGAAAACTAGCTTTGAACTACGAAAGCACCAATACCTTTAATATGTAGTGACACGGCGTGGTAACCATGTACAGTGACAAACCAAAGTAGGCATATGTCACTAACCATGACCAAACGAATTTCACAGTGTGTGGTCAATATTGAAAAATCATAACACGAGTCACACATGGTCAATGGGTGAAACAATGGGTTGGGAACACTAGTTGTCAACTAGCAAGTACGAAGAACTTGAACAAGTAGTGGCACGGTTTGGCTAGCGTGCATAGTGACAAACCAAAGGATGAATACGTCACTGACTATGACCGAAGAAATCCTGTATGGGTGGTCAAAATCTACAACACATTACACGAGTCAAAAATGGTCAGAGGGAGAGACAATGGCTTTAGAACCCCATGCATGGACTAGAAATGACAAATAACTTCAATACGTAGTGGCACAGTGTGGCTACTATGCACACCAAGCAACCAAACCAGGCATATGTCAATGCTCATGACCAAACAATTTAAATATGGGTGGTCAACGTTCACCAACCATAACATGAGTCACAAATGGTCAGAGGGGGAAACAATGGTCCGGGAATATGAGTTATCAACTAGCAAGTACAGCACCCTTCAATCAGTAGAAGCACGGTGTGGCTACCATGCACAAGGACCAACCAAAGTAGGCATACATACTGCCTTTGACCAAAGAAATCCGCTTAGTGTGGTCAACGTTGACAACTCATAATATGAGTCACATGTAGTCAGAGGGGGAAACAATTGTTTGGGAACACCAGGTATCAACTAGCAAGAAGAATTACCTTCAATACGTCAAGGCACGGTGTGGATACCATGCACAATGACCAACCCCGGTATGCGTATGTCATTGGCCATGCCCAAAGAATGTCACCATGTGTGGAAAACTTTGACAGCTCGTAACACGAGTCACGAATGGTGATAGTGGAAGATAATGCCTTCTGAATACTAGCTATCGACTAGCAAGTACAAATACCTTCAAAATGTAGTGGCACAGAGTGGCTATAATGTCTAGTGACCAACCAAAGAATGCATATGTCACTGACCACGACCAAAGAATTATACTTCACGTGGTCAATGTTGACAACTCACAACATGAGTCACAGATTTTCAGAGGGGCTAACAACGGTTTGGGAACACTAGATATCAACTAGAACGCACAAATACCTTCAATACGTAGTGACACGGCGTGGTAACCATGTACAGGGTCAAACCAAAGTAGGCATATGTCAGTAATCATGACAAAACGGATTTCACAGTGTGTGGTCAACGTTGAAAACTCATAGCAGGAGTCACAAATGGTCAGCGGGGGAAACCATGGGTTGGGAACACTAGTCATCAACGAGCAAGTACAAACATCTTCAACAAGTAGTGGCACGGTGTGGATAGCATGCACAGTGACCAACCAAAAGATGCATATGTCACTGGCTATGACCGAAGAACTCCACCATGTGTGGTCAACATTGACAGCTCATAACACGAGTCACAAATGGTCAGAGGGAGAGACAATGCTTTAGGAATCCTATGTATTGACTAGAAAGGACAAAGAACCTCAATACGTAGTGGTACGGCGTGGCTAATATGCACGCCAAACAACCAAACTAGGCATATGTCAATGACCATGACCGNAAGTACAAATACCTTCAATATGTAGTGGCACAGCGTGGCTACCATTCACAGTGACCAACCAAAGTATGCATATGTCACTGACCATGACCAACGAATTTCACTTCATGTGGTCAGCGTTGACAGTTCACAACACAAGTCACAAGTAGTCAAAGGGGGGTAACAATGTTTGGGAAAACTAGGGTTTAGCATGCACAGTGACCAACCAAAAGATGCATATGTCACTGGCTATGACCGAAGAACTCCACCATGTGTGGTCAACATTGACAGCTCATAACACGAGTCACAAATGGTCAGAGGGAGAGACAATGCTTTAGGAATCCTATGTATTGACTAGAAAGGACAAAGAACCTCAATACGTAGTGGTACAGCGTGGCTAATATGCACGCCAAACAACCAAACTAGGCATATGTCAATGACCATGACCGGATAACTTCAATATGGGTGGTCAACGTTGACCAACCATAACACGAGTCACAAACAATCAGGGGAGGAAACAATGCTATGGGGATATCAGTTCTCAACTAGCAAGTACAACCACCTTCAGTCAGCAGTAGCACGGTGTGGCTACCATGGACAATGACAGACCAAAGTAGGCATATGTACTGCCTTTCACCACAGAAATCCGCTGTGTGTCGTCAACGTTGACAACTCATAATACGAGTCACAAATGGTCAAAAGGGGAAACAATGGTTTGGGAACACAAAGTATCGAATAGCAAGCACAAGGAGCTTCAATGCGTTGTGGCACGGTGTGAATACCATGCACGATGACCAACCAAAGTAAGCATATGTCACTGACCATGACCAAATAATGTCACTAAGTGTGGTAAACATTGACAACTCATAACACAAGTCACAAATGGTCAGAGTGGCAGATAATGGTTTGTGAATTATACTTATCGACTAGCAAGTACAAATACCTTCAATATGTAGTGGCACAGTGTGGCTACAATGCACAGTGACCAACCAAAGTATGCACATATCACTGACCACGAACAAAGAATTTCACTTAATGTGGTCAACGTTCACAGCTCACAACACGAGTCACAGATAGTCAGAGGGGGCTAACAATGGTTTGGGAACACTAGCTGTCAAAAAGAAAGCACAAAGACCTTCGATACACAATGACACGGCGTGGTAACCATGTACACTGACAAATCAAAGTAGGCATATGTCACAAACCATAACCAAACGGATTTCACAGTGTGTGGTCAACGTTGAAAACTCATAACACGAGTCACAAATGGTCAGTGGGGGAAACCATGGGTTGGGAACACTAGTTATCAAGTAACAAGTAGAGAGATTTTCAACAAGTAGTGGCACGGTGTGCCTAGCGTGCACAGTGACCAACCAAGGGATTCATACGTCACTGACTATGACCGAAGAAGTCCACTATGTATGGTCAACATTGACAACCCATAACACGAGTCACAAATGGTCAGAGGGAGTGACAATGGTTTGGGAACCCTATATATCGACTATAAAGGACAAAGAACTTCAATACGTAGTGGCACGGTGTGGCTACTATGCACACCAAACAACCAAACAAGGCATATGTCACTGACCATGGTGACAGAATTTCGGTATGGGTGGTCCAGATTCACCAATCATAACACGAGTCACAAACGGTCAGAGTGGGAAACAATGGTCTATGAATATCAGTTATCAACTAGCAAGTACAGAGACCTTCAGACAGTATGAACACGGTGTGGCTACCATGCACAATGACCGACCAAATCAGGCATATGTACTACCTTTGACCAAAGAAACCCGCTGTGTGTGGTCAGGGTGGACAACTCATAATACGAGTCACAAATGGTCAGAGGGAGAGAAAATGGTTTGGGAACACCAGGTATCAACCAACAAGCACATGGACCTTCAATAAGCTGTGGCACCGTGTGGATACCATGCACGATGACCAACCAAAGTAGGCATATGTCACTGACCATGACCAAATAATGTCACTAAGTGTGGTCACCTTTCACAACTCATAACACGAGTCACAAATAGTCAGGGTGGAAGAGAATGGTTTGTGAATACTAGTTATCGACTAGCAAGTACAAATACCTTCAATATGTAGTGGCACAGCATGGCTACCATGCACAGTGACCAACCAAAGTATGCATATGTCACTGACCATGACCAGCGAATATCACTTCATGTGGTCAGCGTTGACAACTCACAACACGATTCACTGACAATCAGAGGGGGGTAACAATGGTTTGGGAACACTAGCTGTCAACTAGAAAGCACAAAGACCTCCAATACGTAATGACTTGGCGTGGTAACCACGTACAGTGACAATCCAAACTAAGCATATGTCACTGACCATGAGCAAAGAATTTCACTATGAGTGGTCAACGTTCTCAACCCATAACATGAGTGACAGATGGTCAAAGGGGGAAAACATGGTTTAAAAACACTATGTATCTTCTAGCAAGTACACAGGTTTTTTGTATGTATTTGCACGGTGTGGCTACCGTGCACAATGACCTGCCCAAGTATGCATACATCACTGCTCATGACCAAAGAAGTTTAGTGTGTGTGTTCAACGTTCACAACTCATAATACAAGTCAAAAATGGGCAGAGGGAGAAACAATTGTTTGGGAATTCTCGGTATGGACTACCAAGAACAAAGACCTTCGATAAGTGGTGGCACGGTGTGGCTACCATGCACAATGGGCAACCAAAGTATGCTTGTGTCACTGAATATCATACAAATAGTTTCACTGTGTGCAGTAAACTTTCCTTGTTACGGCTGGTCAATGGGAGAAATGGTTGAGAGGTTATTCAAGCTCGAAGTTGCAAATTTTGAAAATCCATCTGCGTCAATATTTTATGATTAAACTAACTTTGTCATCATTCTTACTTTTAAAAAACTACCCTCTAATATTACATCCCCTTTTTATGCCCTTTACCCATAGGAACCCTAATAATGTCATTTGGACATCATATGAACACCATGTGAGTTGGCTTAGTGCTTATAGAGTTAGATTATGGAGCGGTAGGTCCTGGGTTTGAATCCTCGCATGCGACCTGGGAGGGGGGGGGGGGAGGGAGGCAGCCGTGTTGTGATACCTCAACTCTACATTCGAGCCTAAGCCGTGGGGGGATGGGGGGGGGGTAGGGGGTGTCATAATACGGTCGCAAATCTGTCCTCCAGGCCGTCCACGGAACATCCCTCTAGGGGGGTGGGAGGAAGTATTCCAATGAAGGCACATACGTGTAACACATCAACAAAAACCGACCTGGTGTCAAAGAGAGAAACCGTTTGCTATTTATTGACTAGCAAGTATATAGAATGTAAAAAAGTAGTGGAACGGTGTGGCTACCATGCACAATGACCAACCAGGTTAGGCATGTGCCACTTACCATTACCTGATAAAGTTATTATGTCTGGTCAACGTTGACAACACATAACATGGGTCACGAATTGTCAGAGGGGGAAACAATGGGTTGGGAATACTAGATACCAACTAGCAAGTACAACAACATTCAGCCAGTAGTAGCATGTTGTGACTACCATGCACAATGACCGACCAAAGTAGGCACATGTACTGCCTTTGACCAAAGAAATCCACTCTGAGTGGTCAACGTTGACAACTCATTATACGAGGCACAAATGGTCAGAGGGTGAAATAATGGTTTGGGGACACCAAGTATCAAATAACAAGCACAACGACCTTCAATAAGCTGTGGCACGGTGTGGATACCATGCACGATGACCAACCAAAGTAGGCATATGTCACTGACCATGACCAAATAATGTCACTAAGTGTGGTAAACTTTGACAGCTCATAACACAACTCACAAATGGTAAGAGTGGAAGACAATGGTTTGTGTATACTAGTCATGGAGTAGAAAGTACAGATACCTCCAATGTGTAATGGTACATTGTGGCTACAATGCACAGTGACCAACCAAAATATGCATATGTCACTAACCATGACCAACGAATTTCACTTTATGTGGTCAGCATTGAAAACACACAACATAAGTATTATATAGTCAAAGGGGGTTAACATTGGTTTGGGAACACTAGCTATTGACTACAAAGCACAAATACCTTGAATACGTAGTAACACGGCGTGGCAACCATGTACAGTGACAAACCAAAGTAGGCATATGTCACTAACCATGACCAAACAAATTTCAAAGTGCGTGGTCAACATTGAAAACTCATCCCATGAGTCACAAATTGTCAGAGGGGGAAACAATGGGTTAGGAACACTAGCTATCAACTAGCAAGTACAAAGAACTTCAACAAGTAGTGGCACTGTGTGATTAGTGTGCACAGTGACCAACCAAACGATGAATACGTTGCTGACTATGACCGAAGGAGTCCACTATGTGTGGTCAACATTGACAACTCATAAAACGAGTCACGAATGGTCAGTAAGGCTGCACACCGGAAACGATTCCCGGATCTCAGGTTGGATCCTGATCCCCGGTTCCGGATCCTATGATGGATTTGGATCCTCGGATCCAAGAAAAGATCCCCAGATCCTATGGATCCCCGAATCTTTTCCGGATCCTATAGGATGAGCAAGGATAATGCCTTACATTTTTTACTCCTAACCCCGTTTTCCTGTCCTTTTTATGTGGTTAAAAGATCCCCGGATCCCGGATCGAATCTTGATCAAGGATCCGGATCCCCGGATCTGGATCCGGATCCGGATTCCCAGATAAGATCCCCGGATCCTAGGATTTGGTGTGCAGCCTTAATGGTCAGAGGGAGAGACAATGGTTTGAGAACCCTATGCACAGACTGGAAAGGACATATAACTTCACTATGTAGTGGCACGGTGTGGCTAATATGCACACCAAACATCCAAACTAGGCATATGTCACTGATCATGACCAGACATTTCAATATGGGTGGTTGACCAATCGTAACACGAGTCACAAGCAGTCAGTGGAGGAAAACATGGGTTGGGAATATCAGTTCTCAACTAGCAAATACAACGACCTGCAATCAGTAGTAGCACAGTGTGGCTACCAAGCACAATGACTGGCCAAAGTAGGCATATGTACTGCCTTTGACAAAAGAAATCCGTTGTGTCCGGTCAACATCGACAACTCATAATACAAGTCACAACTGGTCTGAGGGGGAAACAATGGTTTGGGAACACAAAGTATCAAATAGCAAGCACAATGAGCTACAATACATTGTGGCACGGTGTGGATACCATGCACGATGACCAACCGAGGTATGCATATGTCACTGACCATGACCAAAGAATGTCACCATGTGTGGTAGCATTTGACGACTCATAACACGAGTCACAAATGGTCAGGGTGNACTCATAATACAAGTCACAACTGGTCTGAGGGGGAAACAATGGTTTGGGAACACAAAGTATCAAATAGCAAGCACAATGAGCTACAATACATTGTGGCACGGTGTGGATACCATGCACGATGACCAACCGAGGTATGCATATGTCACTGACCATGACCAAAGAATGTCACCATGTGTGGTAGCATTTGACGACTCATAACACGAGTCACAAATGGTCAAGGTGGAAGATATTGGTTTGTGGATACTAGTTATGGACTTGCAAGTACAAATACATTCAATATGTAGTGGCACAGTGTGGCAACAATGCATAGTGACCAACCAAAGTAGGCACATGTCACTGACCATGAACAAATAATTTCACTTCATGCGGTCAATATTGACAACTCACAACACGAGTCACAGATATTCAGATGGAGTAAGAATGGTTTGGGAATGCTAGCTATCAACAAGAAAGCACAGGGACCCTCAATACATAGTGACAGGGCGTGGTAACCATGTACAGTGACAAACCAAAGTAGGCACATGTCTCTAACCATGACCAAAAGAATTTCACAGTGTGTGGTCAACGTTGAAAACTCATAACACGAGTCACAAATGGTTAGAGGGGGAAACAATGGGTTGGGAACACTAGTTATCAACTGGCAAGTAGAATGATTTTTGACAAGTAGTGGCACGGTGTGGCTAGCGTGCACAGGGACCAACCAAAAGATGCATATGTCCTTGACTATGACTGAAGAAGTCCACTATGTGTGGTCAACATTGAAAGCTCGTAACACAAGTCACAAATGGTCAGCGGGTGAGACAATAATTTGGGAACCCTATGTATTGACTAGAAAGGACAACGCAATTCAATGCGTAGTGGCACTGTGTGGCTACTATGCACACCAAACAACCAAAGTAGGCATATGTCACTAACCATGACCAAAGAATTTCAATATGGGTGGTCAACATTCACCAACCATAACACGAGTCGCAAGCGGTCAGAGGGGGAAACAATGGTCTAGGAATATCCTTTCTCAACTGACACGTACAGCGACCTTCAATCAGTATCAGCACGGTGTGGCTACCATGCACGATAGCCGACCACAGTAAGCATATGTACTGCCTTTGACCAAATAAATCCGCTGTGTGTGGACAGCGTTGATAAGTCATTATACGAATCACAAATGGTCAGAGGGGGAAACAATGGTCTGGGAACATCAGGTATCAACTAGCAAGCACAAGGACCTTCAACAAGTTGTGGCACGGTGTGGATGCCATGCACGATGACCAACCAAAGTTGGCATATGTCACTGACCATGACCAGATAACGTCACCATGTGTGGTAAACTTTGACACCTCATAACACGAGTCACAAATGGCCATAATGGAAGGTAATGGTATATAAATACTAGTTATCGACTAGCAAGTACAAATATCTTCAATATGTAGTGGCACAGTGTGGCTACATTGCATAGTGAGCACCCGAAGTATGCATATGTCATTGACCATGACCAAAGAATTTCAGTTCACGTGGGCAATGTTGAAAACTCTGACCACGAGTCACAAATATTCAGAGGGGCTAACAACAGTTTGGGAACACTAGCTATCAACTAGAAAGCACAAAGACCTTGGATACGTAGTGACACTGCATGGTAACCATGTACAGGGACAACCCAAAGTAGGTATATGTCACTAACCATCACCAAACGGATTTCACAGTGTGTGGTTAACATTGAAAACTCATAACACGAGTCAGAAATGGTCAACGGAGGAAAACATGTGTTGGGAACACAATTTATCAACTAGCCAGTATAAAGATCTTCAACCAGCAGTGGAACGGTGTGGCTACCATGCACAATGACCAACCAGATTAGGCATGTTCCACTTATCATTATCAGATAGTTTTACTATGTGTGGTCAACGTTGACAACCCATAATATGGGTCAGGAATTGTCAGAGGGGGAAACAATGGTTTGGGAATACTAGATACCAGCTAGCAAGTACAACAACATTTAGCCAGTAGTAGCATGTTGTGGCTACCATGCACAATGACCGACCAAAGTAGGCATATATACTGCCTTTGACCAAAGAAATCCACTCTGTGTGGTCAACGTTGACACCTCGTTATGCGAGTCACAAATGGTCAGAGGGTGAAACAATGGTTTGGGAACACCAAGAATCAAATAGCAAGCACAACGACCTTCAATAAGTTGTGGCACGGTGTGGATACCATGCACGATGACCAACCAAAGTAGGCATATGTCACTGACCGTGACCAAATTATGTCATTAAGTGTGGTAAACTTTGACAGCTCACAACACAAGTCACAAATGGTAAGAGTACAAGAGAATGGTTTGTGTATACTAGTCATGGAGTAGAAAGTACAGATACCTTCAATGTGTAATGGCACAATGTGGCTACAATGCACAGTGACCAACCAAAATATGCATATGTCACAAACCATGATCAAAGAATTTCACTTCATGTGGTCAGCATTGAAAACACACCACATAGGTCTTAGATAGTCAATGGGGGGTAACATTGGTTTGCGAATACTAGCCATTGACTAGAAAGCACAAACACCTTGAATACGTAGTAACACGGCGTGGTTACCATGTACAGTGACAAACCAAAGTAGGCATATGTCACTAACCATGACCAAACGAATTTCACAGTGTGTTGTCAATGTTGAAAACTCATCCCATGAGTCACAAATGGTCAGAGGGGGAAACAATGGGTTAGGAACACTAGTTATCAACTAGCAAGTACAAAGAACTTCAACAAGTAGTGGCACGTTGTGGCTAGCGTGCACACTGACGAACCAAAGGATGAAAACGTCGCTGACTATGACCGAAGAAGTCCACTATGTGTGGTCAACATTGACACATCATAACACGAGTCACGAATGGTCAGAGGGAGAACCAATCGTTTGGGAACCTTCTGCATGGACTAGGAAGAAAATTAACTTCAATACGTAGTGGCACGGTGTGGCTAATATGCACACCAAACATCCAAACTAGGCATATGTCACTGACCATGACCAGAGAATTTCAATATGGGTGGTTGACCAACCATAACACGAGTCACAAATGGTTACAGGAGAAAACAATGATGTGGGAATATCAGTTCTCAACTAGCAAGTACAACAACCTTCAGTCAGTAGTAGCGCGGTGTGGCTACCATGCACAATGAGCGACCAAAGTAGGCATATGTACTGCCGTTGACGAAAGAAATCCGTTGTGTATGGTCAACATCGACAACTCATAATAGGAGTCACAAATGGTCAGAGGGGGAAACAATGGTTTGGGAACACCAAGTATCAAATAGCAAGCACAAGGAGCTACAATACGTTGTGGCACGGGGTGGATACCATGCACGATGACCAACCAAGGTATGCAAATGTCACTGACCATGACCAAAGAATGTTACCATGTGTGGTAAACACGAGAAAAAAATGGCCAGGGTGGAAGAGAATGGTTTGCGAATAGCAGTTATCGACTAGCAAGTACAAATACCTTCAATATGTACTGGCATAATGTGGCTACAATGCACAGTGACCAACCATAGTACGCACATGTCACCTCATGAACAAAGAATTTCAGTTCATGTGGTCAATACTGACAACTCACAACACGAGTCAC
This sequence comes from Penium margaritaceum, assembly GCA_023375785.1. Taxonomy (NCBI): domain Eukaryota; kingdom Viridiplantae; phylum Streptophyta; class Zygnematophyceae; order Desmidiales; family Peniaceae; genus Penium; species Penium margaritaceum. Next base: position 40,905 of record SZWC01015706.1, on the reverse strand, counting down.
TGATGTTTACAGGGGGTAACAATGGTTTGGGAACGCTAGCTATCAACAAGAAAGCACATAGACCCTCAATACGTAGTGACACGGTGTGGTAACCATGTACAATGACAAACCAAAGTAGGCACATGTTACCAACCATAATCAAAAGAATTTCAAAGTGTGTGGTCAACGTTGAAAACTCATAACACGAGTCACAAGTGGTCAGAAGTGAAAACAATAAGTTGGGAACACTAGTTGTCAACAAGAAAGTAGACAGATTTCTGACAAGTTGTGGCACGGTGTGGCTAGCGTGCACAGTGAACAACCAAATTATGCACATGTCCTTGGCTATGACCGAAGAAGTCCACTATGTGTGGTCAACATTGAAAACTCATAACACGAGTCACAAATGGTCAGAGGGCGAGACAATGGTTTGGGAACCCTATGTATCAACTAGAAAGGACAAAGAAATTCAATACGTTGTGGCACGGTGTGGCTACTACGCACACCAAACAACCAAAGTTGGCATATGTCAATGACCATGACCAAATAATTTCAATATGGGTGGTCAACATTCACCAACCATAGCACGAGTCACCAACGGTCAGAGGGGGGGAAAATGGTCTGGGAATATCAGGTATCAACTAGCAAGCACAAGGACCTTCAACAAGTTGTGGCACGGTGTGGATGCCATGCACGATGACCAACCAAAGTAGGCACATCTCACTGACCATGGCCAAATAATGTCACTAAGCGTGGCAAACGTTGACAGCTCATAACACAAGTCACAAATGGTGAGAGTGGAAAACAATGGTTTGTGAATACTAGTTATCAAGTAGCAAGTTTAAACACCTTCAATATGTAGTGGCACAGAGTGGCTACCATGTACAGTGACCAACCAAAGAATGCATATGTCACTGACCAAGACCAACGAATTTCACTTCATGTGGTCAGCGTTGACAACTCACAACATATGTCAAAGATAGTCAAATGGGGATAACAATGGCTTGAGAACACTAGCTATTAACTAGAAAGCACAAATACCTTTAATATGTAGTGACACGGCATGGTAACCATGTACAATGACAAACCAAAGTAGGCATATGTCACTAACCATGACCAAACGGATTTCACAGTGTGTGGTCAACATTGAGAACTCATAACACGAGTCACAAATGGTCAGCGGGAGAAACTATGGGTTGGGAAGACTATTTATCAACTACCAAGTAGAAAGATCTTCAACAAGTAGTGGCATGGTGTGGCTAGCGTACACAGTGACCATACAAAGGATGCATATGTCACTGGCTATAGCCGAAGAAGTCCACTTTGTGTGGTCAACATTGACAAGTCATAACACGAATCACAAATGGTCAGAGGGAGAGACAATGGTTTAGGAACCCTATGTATCGACTAGGAAGGACAAAGAACTTCGATACGTAGAGGCACGGTGTGGCTAATATGCACACCTAGCAACCAAACTTGGGAGATGTCAATGACCATGACCAGAGAGTTTTAATATGGGTGGTCAACGTTGAACAACCATAACACGAGTCACAAACGGTCAGGGGAGGAAACGGTTCTATGGGGATACCAGTTCTCAACTACCAAGTACAACCACCTTCAGTCATTAGTAGCACGGTGTGGCTACAATGCACAATGAATGACCAAAGTAGGCATATGTTCTGCCTTTAGCCAATGAAATCCGCTGTGTGTAGTCAACGTTGACAGCTCAAAATACGAGTCACAAACGGTCTGAGGGGGAAGCAATGGCTTGGGAACACAAGGTCTTGAATAGCAAGTACAAGGAGCTTCAATACGTTGTGGCATGGAGTGGATACCATGCACGATGACCAACCAAAGTAGGCATATGTCATTGACCATGACCAAATAATGTCACTACGTGTGTTAAACTTTGACAACTCATAACACGAGTCACAAATGGTCAGTGTGGAGGATAATGGTTTGTGAATACTAGTTATCGACTAGCAAGTACAAATACCTTCAATATGTAGTGGCACAGTGTGGTTACAATGCACAGTGACCATGCAAAGCATGCATATGTCACTGACCATGAACAAAGAATTTCACTTCATGTGGTCAACGTTTCCAAATCACAACACGAGTCACAGATAGTCAGAGGGGGCTAACAATAGTTTGGGAACACTAGCTGTCAACAAGAAAGCACAAAGAACTGCAATACGTAGTGACACGGTGTGGTAACCACGTTCATTGACAAACCAAACTAGGCATATGTCACTAACCATGACCAAATGAATTTCACCGTGTGTGGTCAATATTGAAAACTCATAACACGAGTCACAAATGGTAAGAGGGGGAAACAACTGGCTGGGAACACTAGTTATCAACAAGCAAGTACGCAGAACTTGAACAAGTAGTGGCATGGTTTGGCTAGCGTGCACAGTGACCAACCAAATGATGAATACGTCACTAACTATGACCAAAGAAATCCACTATGCGTGGTCAACATTGACAACGCATAACACGAGTCACAAATGGTTAGAGGGAGAGACAATGGTTTGGGAATCCTATGCATGGACTATAGGAGGAGATCGGCTGCTGTTTGATGGACAGCAGCCGATCTCCTCCTCTTATTCCCTCCTTATCCTCACCTCGCATTGTCCTTCCAGCACCTCTATTCCGCTGGCCAGCCCCTTTCACGGATCACACATCAAAATGCCTTCGCATAAGGCGTTTTGAGTGCCGCTCCTCTTGTGGAGGTTCGTACGCGACCCTGCTACCATCAACTTAGCCTTGGACCACCTTACTTTCCTCTCGGCTGGTCTGGTCGGGTCAAGGTGTCCGCCGCAATATCTTCTTTTGAGCCCCGTCGCTCTCCGGAATCGAACTGCTCTCCTTGTTATTATTTTTTCTTTGGTTGGTGGTCGTTGGATCTTCCGTCGACCCCCCCACCCTTTTTCTTGCCTGGATCCTGACCCTGGCCTGGATCTCTTTTTCTTTCCTCCGGTGGATGAACGAAACACCGTTAACACTGCTATACCCTACTCCCATAAAACAAGCTGGATGTCCTCATCCATCCATCCCTTTTCCCTGTTTTGTTCATCATGCCTTCTCCCTTTGGGTGCATCGCTTGCCGCATCGCTAGCGCAGCCTTTCCTCCCTATATGCGGATTGTTCAACCCCCTTTTCCGATGATGAATATTCTTCCTCCCCCCCTTCTCATCTTTTCCATCTTGTCCAATGCTTGATGGGGCCCTTCCTGCCATATCCCTTCATTTCGTGCCTTGGGGCTCTGGCGCGGCGTCGTCCTTCATTCTCCTGCTCCTCTCCTTCCTTCTTCCTGCTCTAGCAACCGCCGCACTAATTCCTTATGTCTTGTCTGTACCCTCCTCCTCGCCTCATCACTCTCCTCGCAGGGTATGGAGAGATGGCCATCCAGCACTGTCTGAGCATTCCTGTAGCGTCAAGCGCATGAGAGGTGCTCCCGTTGATGACAACTGATACAGTGTCATCTGCGGCTGCGCACTGGGCCTGTGCACGTTGCGCACGGCTCGCTGCATGATGTTGTGCATCGAAGGCATTGATACAATACAATATGTCCTCCATAGCGCAGCCTCCTCTCTCCCACCTTCTTCACACATTCACAGTGTGAGAAGCATCCACACTTCTCACACCATGGAGTCACCCCTCTCAGCTCTCTGGAACAATCGGGGCAATCCCCCTCGGCCGTACTCGTACACGGTCGCGCCCAGCAATGGCTGTAGTTGTTCTGCCCGTTGAGGATTGATGGCGGGCGGTCAGCGGAGGAGGGTTCATCACGGTCGTGGGACAAGTCTTCAATACTGGTGCTGGAGCTCGACATTGAATGAGAACCGAGCCGCTGACTGTGAAGCCAGCGTATGAGTATCCTTAGTGTCATCCCATCGCGGGGGTTAACAATGCTTACGGGGAAGATGACCATGAGGCTTGCATGATGATGTCAATCTGCCGCCACATGGCGATAGGATGTCGTTAGCATGATGCCTCCGCGGGCGAAAGGATGTAGGTGGGCAGGGAGGGGACCTTGCTGTCGACACTGTGCCGCCCAGTCAAGAAAGCAGCAAAACATTTGTGCTCCGCGATGAAGAGAGAGATCGAGAGGGTAGAGGAAACAGAGGAAGTCGTGGTGATGCAGGTAGAAGCTTAACACTGAGAAAGGAAGAAGATTGGGCCGGGTGCGTTTTGGGTGAGTGGACTCCATGGTCTAGTGGAGAAAACAACAGAAAGCCGCTGGTCGGCCAGCAGTGGAAAAATCCAGCGGGTACAAGCGTCCCAATCCTTCCAAGTACTCCTCCCATTCATCTCGCAACCTTTGCACTGCGTTGCGAAGAAATGCGTGGGCTACGTGATGAATCAACTGCTGCTGTAGACGTTCCTTGCCGTTCCTTGATAAGGCGCTTTGCATGATCAACCAACGTGCATAGGGTGCGGTATTGCTGCACGACGTCCTCGCACAGAGCCAAAACGCTATCTCGCTGCTGCAACATATCTCATAACCGAGCACAATTGGCCGTCCACTCTGCCTCACATTCAATGCGCAGCTCTTATACGTTTGCCATCTATGTTTTTAGTTGCTGCAGTCTTGGGGTCAGACGGGCTATCTTTGCCCGTGTTCTCTGGATGTTTCTACCCAATTCCGTCCGCTGGTTCATAAGTTGCTATCCTTCCACGGAGAATGGTTTGTCCCCTCAATCTGAAGCCTCGTTCCATGCTTCTTGTGGACGCCGCACCTCCCAAAGCCTTGTCTTGATGGCTGCTGCCTGGGCTTTGTGGTTCTGGAGATGCTGCTGCAGGTTCGCACGAGTGGACTCATAGGCGGCAAAGGAGTTCCGGACGTTGGCCAAGTTGTTGGCAGAAACTACGCACATGCTCCTCATACACCATCACCAATCCTCGGTGTTGTTCCCAGAGTCTTTCCACTTTGCCTGCCCAAGCTCGATTATGGGTGATGCTGGAGGCGAACGTCTGCCAAAGCATATCGTTGCTATGGGGTTCAGGCATGTCTGGGGAGGGTGGTGGTGCTGGGCATGGACTTTCCATGCGCAGGGCATGGAGCATGTCATCGGCCTCAGCCATGGTTAGAAATGCCGCCAGTGCACTGGTCTCGAACCCAGATGTTGTGGTAGCATCCGCCACGTGTTCATGAAGGTGGTACTCATTGCGTGCTTAGTCTCTCTTAGCCATGTCTGACATGAGGCCAGTGGTGTTGTCTTGCAGTTGTTCTCAAGTTGTAGTCGTGGGATCAGTGTTGCTGTTCAAAGGGTTCAGAGATATGGATGTTCTTGGCGTTGACTGTCGGTTGCGTAACTGATGTGAAACGTGGGAATAGGAACTTGAGGGCCACTATCCAGGGCTGCGGGACAACGTCCTAGCAGTCTGAGGCAATCGGGCTGGTTGGGCATGCTGCCTTGGCCGTCAGACGGCAAGAGGCATGTCAGGCTCCGGATCATGGGGACGCGTGGAACGCCCACCGCTGATTTCTTCCAGTCGCGTGGAGACACGGTCGTGTGAGAGGACATTATCCTTCAAGGTTCCCGCCAATGCGTGCATGCGTCGGGCGATGCGGACATGCGATTCCCTCGGATACGATGCATGATCCTCCGGAGAGTCCCTGCTGTGCGTAGAAGATGTCGGTGCGTCAGCAACGACCTTCATGAAGCGGGCCGCGGTGGATTGATCGTCTGCTTGCCCAAGGTGGCCGGTGGGAGTTGCTTGCCTTGTCAGTAATTGCGCGTGCCACCGATGTGGCACTTCCGTTGCTTTGAATGTATGTGGGACGTATGATGGTGCCACGTCATTGTCGTGTAGCGTCATGCATTTCTTCCCGAGTAAAATTATTATGTCGCACGGCGTCAACCAATCGTTTGCGAGGATGACATCGTACGTGGATGTTTCGCACACCTGCGCCGGCAAGCTCTGGTGAATGTTTCCAACCCGAAGGGACAATAAGTCAATCTGTTCCTTGGACAATGTAATATTGCACCCTGCGATTCCAAAGCGGAGATCAACAGGTCGGATGAGGTTCGAATAATTAAATTGCCTGACGAGGCGCACGGCAATGGTAGTATGCGTTGCCCCGGTGTATACGACGGCAAAGAAGTTGACACCGTCAATCCAGACAGAGCATGAGACGACCGTACACGTGAATTCTGGCCATCATTAGCGGCATAGGGTCACGGGTCGCCAGGCAAGGCCTGCCGTCTCGGGAATTCGACAAATGATCCGTCGAGTTCCATCGACTTGATCCCTCATCATGCGGTGGCCTGGCGATTCGAGCCAAAAGCTCACCCTCCATCCCAATGGGGCCAACGCCGTGTTAATCTCTCTATAGAAGGATTCGAATTGTGTAATTTGCCCTGGCAAGTGAGTCAAGGCGTCAACCCAAGGTAACATAAGGTGCGTCCGGTCAAAGAACTACCGGATGGAATTCATCACTGGTTGGCTTGTCTGTCCTTCTGGTGTTGGAGTCGCGACTGGCTCAGTGTGCGACACGGGTGCAGGTGCAGAGTCGCGTCGCACTTGGCTAAGCCAATCTCCGTATTCTTTGTGTGTCCATCCTGGCGCATCCTTCAAGACGTCGGTTCGTCTACAGACGTTCATGTGGCCAATGTTCACGTCATACTGAGGGAAACCCTCAAGCGGATACACCCGGTGGTACTCCTTAGGGGTGAGGTCGCGTGCCTGACCCTGGATCTGAACCTTCCACCCTGAAGGGGGCTCGTCACGAGGTGGTCCACCGCCGTATGTCGTCATTGGGGGCTCATCAGGAGGTGGTCCACCGCCGTATGTTGTCGTATCGGCAAAGTTGCGATCTTTCCATCCTCTTCTTAGTAATCAGCTGAGAGCGTCGGCGTTATAGTTCACAAATATTGGCTGATACTTGATTGTGAGATTATATCCTTGGAGAAGTAATGCCCATTTGCCATGGATGCCCTTGTGATTTTGCGTTGTAAGCAACCATTGGAGGGCCTGATGATCAGTGAGGATGGTAAAGGGTTTCCCATTCTTTACATGGTCTCGGTAGAGCTGAATGGCCCACAAGACCACCAGGCATTCTCCCTTCACATAAGGATATTTAGCCTCAGCTTCATTGAGCGCGCGGCTACCATAACAGACCACTCTCGTTATGCCGTCGTCCCCGCGCTGAGAGAAAATGGCCCTGATGCCTTCTCATGAGAAGTCAGTCGTGATGACGAATGGCAGGTTGAAGTTTTGGACCTCCAGCATTGGAGCCGTGATGTGGCGGAGCTTTATTTCACCCATGCGAGCTGACAGGCCTTCGTCAATTCAAAGGGTTCATCTTGGTGAGAGAGGGGTTGTAAAGGACGAACAATTTTGGCGTTATCACGGATGAACTTGCGGTAGAAGCTGACAAAGCCCAAGTAGATCTTGACCTAAGATGATGTAATAGGGCGTTTCCACTCACAAGCAGCTACAATATTGACTAGGTCTCTGGATATCCCTTGGGAACTCATGATGAACTATAGGAACTCCATGCTGTCCGCCCTGATGATGCACTTGGCGGCCTTCAGGCAAAGATTCGCCGAGCGTAGGGCTGAAAACACGGCATCCAGGGAGGCCATCGGCTCTTGGAAGCTAAACGCAGCAACCATGATGTCGTCCACGTAACAGCAGGCGTTAGGAACGTCTCGTAGCACTTGGTCCATTATGCGTTGAAATGTAGCACTGGCATTGCGCAACCCGAAGGGCATGCGGGTGAAGGCATAAAGCCCGTATGGGGTGATGAAGGCTGTTTTCAACATTGAATTGCAGTCCATAGGAATGGTGTGGAAAGCAGATTTGACATCAAGCGTAGGAAACCAACTCTTTCCACGTTGTCACTCTTAGATGTCGACAATGAGTGGCATGGGGTAAGCGTCCTCAATGGTGACCTTGTTGAGGTCACGAAAGTCGACACAGAACCGTTTCATGCCCTCCGGTTTCCCCACAATCACCAGGTTGGAGCGTGAAGGGTTTTCCACTTCCACAATCACGTCTTGCTCCTTGAGTTCATGCAGGCCTTCATTGATTGCATCTTTTTGGTCTTTGAGAAGGCAACAAGGCTTCTGCTTATGTGCAGGTGCTTCTCTTATGTTGATGACGTGTACCGTGTGGACTACTCCGATCTCCGTTGACTTGCCTACAAATACTTCTTCATGGTATGTAAGGAGCTCCTTGACCTCTTGCCATTTTTCTTCAATCAAGCGTTCATGAAGCATGTGATACCATCGTTGGGAATGAGGGACCGTGGATGGTGACGGCTCTTCATCCCCCACCAGACCGGTCCCGAGATCAGGATCAGGATACCAATAATCATAAAGCTGCTGGTTAAAATTGCAAAAACCACCTTTGATTGACGCAGAGGTGGCTCGTCATCAAAGCAAAGCCAGCCAACGTTGCTCGTTGGCTCCTCGTCGAATTCTTCGGAGGCAACATCTTAATAGAGAGCGGTGTCGTTGTCCCTTACGACCTTCTTTCCTTTACACTCCGCCTCCCTTACGATTTCCTCTGTGGTCACTGGTTGTGTGACCATTGGCTCAGGCGGTCACTTTAACGTATGTAGAGATCCGGAAGGAGTGGGAGTGGTGGGTGCCGGTGTGAGGTCATTGGAGCATCTGTTTACTACGCCGTGGGACAGCCATTTGGGGCTATCCATCAACGGCATGGGTATTCTGCCCGTGGGGAGCCGGGGTCGATCGTCTGTTCGAGCAGTATGTGCTCGTGTATAGCATGACGGGACGGGTGTTGGTGTGGGTGTTAGCATCTCCGCCCTCTTGGCACGTGGCGGAATAGCGGGGAATACATCATGCTTGGGGTACGCAAAAATGGAATTCCTTGCAGCGTAGTCCTTAGCGGGGGCTACCTCCAATGAAAAGGAATGACCTGCCTGGGTAGGCACTGATGTCCTTGGACCCACAATTTGGACTGCACATGTTGTATATCCTGCCGAGGTCAGTTGCATGACTCCATCAGCATAGAACAGGCCTGCTTGTTGAGGGATGAGGTAGTCGGTTCCTACCAAGACGTCGTAGGTGCGGGCCACCGTGACCTGCATGCGTACAACCCTGTGGATGAGGCCCACTTGCAGGGGAAGGTTGTCGACGACACCATGTCCTGCATCCAAGCCGCCGGATGCATTTGTAAACATCTTTGATGTCAGTTTAATCCTCTATTGCCAGTCAACCGCTTGCAAGACCTGGAGCATCACCATGGTGTGAGTGGCACCCAGGTCGATGATTGCTAGGAACGTTTTGCCGCATATGCATACAAAACAGCTGACTACCTCGTGGTTGGGAGCCTCTGTCTTAGGTGGTGCAGGAGGCATGGGCCGCAATCCCCAAGTGTCGGGTTTAGCTTGGACGGCTACCTTCCTGAGTCGATCATGTGGGGCCTGGGTGCAACTAAGGCAAATGCCAGCCGGACGAAGCTTCTCAACATATTCCCCCAGGACGGCTACGAAGTCCGGGATATGAGTGGGATTTTTCTGCAAGTATTCTCCCAGAGATATCTCTTATAGCGGACGATGGAAGGAAATACGAGCACCTGCAGTGGGCTTGTTGTGTGTCGAGGGTGCAAAGGTCAAATTTTGGCGATGCGGAGGCATGGGACCCCTCGGGGGGCGCTTGCGCGATACGGGCGGGGGCTTGAGAGACATCGCCAAAATCTGATTTGGTAGGCGGGTGGAGCGCGCTTCAACACATGTCTGTAGGTCTGCCTCGTCCCGTCCCTGCTATTACTTGTATTGGCGCACGCGCTCGTACATCTCCGCGGTTGACCATCCTTCCACGCCTTGTGTTTGAGCCACCGTGACCAGTTCCTGTTCCGCAGCCGTTGGATGTGTTTTTGTGGTTTATTCCTCAGAGCGGGGAAGACCTAACTTCACATTTCGTGTAGGCGTGTCTGGAGTAGAAGATTAGGAGGTTGCTGGTGTTTCTCCTGTTTCCCTCTGTTGCGCATATGCTTTCCACTGCGCTGGTCCATTGCCCGTTGGACCACACGGACGAATAATGACATTAGGACCAACTATCTGTCGACCAAGTGCAGGTCCTGGTCTTGTTGGTCCGCGTCCTTGGTATTTTCCTCCCCCGGGCGGCATACCGGGCACCGGAGCGGGGTTGGGATACTCCCTGCGTCCGTGGGTGAATTATCCACACCCATAACAACTCCTAGATGGGAAACTATGGGGGTTCATCGAGTTGGGTACTGAAGCTCCTGCTGGCATGCGGAAGGTTGGAGCCATATGCTCCTTTGGGGTTGACTGCTCTCGAGCCGCTCGCTGCTTTATTTACCTTTGTTGGTGTTCTGCCTCCTCCTGCAGCGCGTCCAATTTACTGAATTGTCGGAGGTCCAATGTGTTGGCAATGACTGGGATACGATAATCATGGTAATATTAATTGATCATGCGCAAGGGTATGTCGGTGTAGCGCGTCAAAATCTTAGTGAAATTGTCATTGTGTAGCTTGATGGTTTTCCCTGCCTTCATACTCATAGTGCGAATGTGCAGATGTGCTTCTTCAAGGCGCATTGGGTCGAATCTCTTGGTCATTTGTATTGCCAGGTCATCGTAGTCCACAAATGGACATTCTCTATATTCTGCGTTGAACCACTCCAATGCTTTCCCGTGCAATGCGAGATGCACCACTGGGACAATGTAGTATGGAGATAGTAGTCCATAGTCAAGGCAGGTGCGCAACTTAGACAGCCACATGGCGGAGTCCTCCTCTGGCTCATCTTTGAAGACGTCGAGCTTTGGGAGTGTGTAAAAAGCCTTCGCCGCTGGATGTGAAGCCAGTTCCCGCTGAGGCAATATTTGCACCAGTCCCCGTGACTTGGCCCCCAGGTGAGGTCGATGCACTTGCGCCAGGCCAACTGCTCTTGTACCAGCCGATTAAGCAGTTTCCCCTCCCCTTGGCCCAATCTGTCCTACGTTCCTCCCAGTCCAGAACTCCTCATTGGTTGTCTTGCTAAACTCGCATGTACTCGCACAGTACACTCCTTGCCTTCCTAAGTGACTGACCCCTGCCCGGGTCCAGTCATGTCCCCCGTTGCTTGTGATTTCTGCTGGAGTCTCCCCGTCACAAGAGTGGCTGATGCCTTGCTCGTCTGAAGATGAGATGGTTGCTTCTTGGACCAAACATGTTGCAATGTATACTTGCTTGACGCTGCCCTCGTCGGGATATGTGCCCCCCAGGTCCGCACTTGCCTGGTGGCTCCACCCGTGGATGAAAGATTGATGCTTCCTTGAGCTGAGGCTTCGCGGCGACGCGATGCTGCCAACGCAAAGAACGCCTTGTTTGTCTGCTGCTGGTGTGAGGACTGTTGCCCAGCATCTGCATGTTGTGAGGTCACAAGGGATGGGCCTTCCCGTCAGGTTTCTCTTGCCCGTTCTTCCACAACCTCTGGGCTCCTCTGCACACGTGGTGGAGATACACCATTGTCCGAGGCCGGCCGTCGAGGGTGAACGACTGGACGGGAGGGGACTGCTCAAGGACGAAAAGTTACACGCTGATGTAGGGAGTGGAGAGCCTGCATTGAGGGATGATCCGGTTATACCTCCTCTTCATTTACCTGGTCATTATGGGCATCGTCTGGGTCTCCACACTCCCCGTCATGGGTCACAGAGGGTGCGGGTGAAGATTTCGTTGGGGTAGAAAATTTGAGGGGCCGCGGTGCATGGTGTTCCTTGGTCTAAGCCTGTAACCCAGACAAGAGGACTCTCGAGTCCGAGTCTTTTCCAAGACTCGCGAGTCCGAACCCGAGATGATGGACTTGACTTGGACTCGTGAGTTCGCTGCTAAGGGGGTGGGGGGACAAAAACAACCGGCGGAGCTGGTTCAAACCATAGTTCACCTTGGACAACCTCCACTGTGCATAGCCCCCTTACCACCTTATTGGAACATATTTACCCCTTTTCAATTCCGAGGATGCCACATGTAGTTCAGAGCACCTGGGCTGTCTAACGTGAAAGACGAGGCTAGGATCCCCGTCCCCCCCCCCCCCCTT
>SZWC01015704.1:34582-56127 GCA_023375785.1 Penium margaritaceum | reverse complement strand
CGTCACCTGACTTCCCCGGTGATCACCCCCTTCCAGGAGTCTTCCCCGTCTCTCGCCCTCCTCAGCCTGCGGTTGCTCTCCCCACGGAGCGGCAGCCAAAGGACTTTGAGGCACCACCTCCACGGTACATCAGCGAGGATGGATTTGACTGCTGGGAGATCCTGTTTCAGGTGTGGGCCACTTTCGAGGGGGTGTGGCCTTACTACCACAGCCCATACCAATCTACAGATCCAGCACAGGTACTGACAGCAGCCCGGGCCATGCGAGGACTTCTCTATGCCATGCCACGCGAGATTGTCGTCGACTTCCGCCCCTTCCTTGGCGAGGTTGGCACAGGCACCGGACCTGATCCTCGTGTAGGCTGGGATCTGGCGTTGTCCCTACTGGCCGCAGAGACGCACGCCACGCATGCGTCACACATTCGTGCTTTCCACTCGCTCCGTCAGGGACCAGCGGAGCCTGCGGCGAATTACTGGCGATGCACCATGCATATTTACACGCGTCTGGGGACCTCAGGGAGCACACAGCTGTGGGCACTTCGGACGATCATGCTCGGAGTTCGCCTGGAGTACACCGACATCTTCACACGGTACAGTGACGCTGCTCTCGAGCCTTTCTCAGCCAGTCTGCAACTGCTCCCTTGGGCGCATCAGTTGTTCCTCCAGGTGACATTGGCCCGTGAGGCAGCAGTAGCGCATCAGGAGACTTCCCTCGTTGCAGCAGTCCTTGCATCACCACCATCTTCCCTCCTGCAGTCACCCTCATCCACCTCCATCACGGCCTCATCTTCCTCCTCCTCTTCGACCCCGTCTACACCCACGCAGACGCAGGGCGTTGCAGTAGCTGCCCAAGGGAAGAAGAAGAATAGGAAGCGCGGATGGGGTCAGCAGCAGCCGTCATCCGGTGGTAGCAGTGGCCGTTCCGTGGACTGCTAGAACTATGGAGGTGCCCATCGCTACACCGAGTGCCAGCAGCCGCTTGACTAGGAGCGCATCACTCGTGGACTTCAGGGTACCCATGCTGCTCGCACCGAGTCTGGCACGTCGCCCTCACACTCCTCTGGACGCGCGGCGACCACGACTGTAGCTGTTCCTGCGTCCTCACCTGCGAGCAGCAGTGATCCCGAACTACGTGATCGCACCATCGCCGAGCATCGTCATCTTCTGGCGCTTCGCTTTCAGGGAGGTGCGAGTGTTTTGTCATCGTCAAGTGGGTCACAGACTGCTTGTTCTTCCGTCATCGTGACTCGTGATGACACGTGTGGGGGAGCACAGTCCGCATGTGATGATGTTGGGCCTGACTGTACTGAAAGATTCATGAGTCTCACCTTCGTGATGTACGTCGTTCTCTGACGGCTCAGCGTCCCTCTGATGCCGAGTGTTCCATTGCTCGTTGTACAGTGACGTCCACCAGTCGTGACTCCGGTGGCACTTGGATCATCGATTCTAGTGCCACCCACCACATGACGTGTCGTCGTAGTGACTTTGTGGTACTTGGTCCTGTCACGACTGTCCGTTCTGTTCGTACGAGCTCTGGTCAGTCCTTACCGGTCCACGGCGTTGGGGTTGTATGCTTTGATGGTCCGTCTGGCCCCCTGTATCTCTCTGACGTGCTATTTGTGCCTGATCTTGAGCTCAGTCTGCTGTCTGCGCGTGCCTGCACTCTGATGGGTCTCTCCGTTGAGCATACCGCTGATTCAGCGACTGTGACTGCTCTTGAGACCCGTAGCATTGTCCTGCGTGCTTCAGTCGTAGATGATTTGTACCGCATTGATCGACCCTCCTCCCCTTGCTCTCTGTCCTCCTCTGGTCGCGTTTTTGTCACTAGTGTTCTATCCCCGGAACACCAGCGGTTTCTTGACCAACGTCTGTGTCACGTGGGCTCCGACACTGTGTCGAAGCTCATCCGGACACAGTCCACTCTTGGTCTTGACGTGGCTTCTTTCGAGAAGCCACCCAAGACCGACTGTCTTTTTTGCGCTCAGGGAAAGATGCACCGGTGCACTTATCCTGACTCGCGTTCCCGAGCGCTGAGGCCTCTCGAGTTGGTCCACTCAGACCTGCTCGGTCCTCTCCTGGTCGAGTCCCTGTCCGACAGGGGACGGTATGTTCTGACGCTGACTGATGACTTCACCCGGATGCGGTGGGTCTACAGTCTGCATCAGAAGAGCGACGCCGCTCTTGCGATTCGGCTCTGGCTCGTGATGGTTGATCGCCAGTCTTGCCACACGCTACATACCTTTCGCTCGGATCGCGGCGGCGAGTTCCTCGGTGAGATGGACTCCTTCTTTGCTGAGCACGGCATTTTTCACCAGGTCTCCGCCCCTGCTACCCCACAGCAGAACGGTGTATCTGAGCGCTGGAACCGTACCATGGAGGATGCGGTCCGCGCCATGCGGCCTGAGTGCGGTCTCTCGGAGTCCTTCGCCTTCGAGGGCTTTGCCTACATGACTTGGGTCTGGAACCGCCTTCCGCATGGTCCGCTCCCGGATCATGTTACACCGTACGAGCTCTGGTTTGGCCACTGTGCTGATCTTTGTCTCGCTCGCGTCTGGGGTTCCCTGGCCTCCGTGTGGTACGCTAAGGACCAGCAGGGGTCCAAGGTCTCCCCTCGGGGTCGCTTTTGTGCCTTCATCGGCATCTCCCCGAGGTCGAAGGCCTGGCGCTTTTGGGATCCCACTCGCCGTTGCGTCATTGAGTCCCGTGACGCGCTGTTTTTTTCGTCACTCACATATCGTGATCTGACTTCGATCACAGCCCTCTCTGCAGCCCATGTCCCTTCCCGTGAGGGTCCTCGGCGGATGGGGGAGACTTCTTCGTCAGCGACCATTCCTCGTCAAGCTGATGTGTCCGCTCGAGTCCCCTCTCGGTCTCCAGCACTTGATGATCCGGCTATCATTGCCGTTGGTCTAGAGATCCCATCCGTTCAGCCTGTTCCACACCCCATAGGTACCGCTGCTCTCACGCCTCCTCTTGCATCACCACTTGTGTCTATTGGCACCCCTGCCCCGGCGTCTGACCCAGTCCAGTCCACTCCTGTCACTACGTCGGCTGACACTCATGTCTCAGTGTCCGGGCCAGCCTTGCCCGCTGTCACCCCCAGCCCTGTGTCCCCCACACACACATCTCCTCGCACGGCATCTCCGACTGCCTCGTCTTAGCCCTCACCAGTTGTGGTGGTACCTGTTCCTGAGCCTGAGGTGCGCCCCTCGACCTCCGGTTACTCCCGTGAGCCCGGTGGTCGCCTTTGACCACTGGATTCCGGAGCTCAGCGAGCGTCGGGTCCAGGACCCAGGCGTTCTTCTCGCAGCATCACGAGCGGTGATCCAGGCACAAAGGCCTTAGGCCTGAGTGTCCGCACTGAGCTTTCAGAGGTACACCCAGCGTGCTCCATCGGGCACGACCTGGTCACTCGCGAGTTCCATATCGCCTGTGACGAAGCAGCTGATCTCGTGGCTATCAGGCTTGACACTGAGGCGGTGCATTTGCCACGCAGAGTTCCCCCTCTATGGCGCCTGACCCGGGCACATTGAGGGAGGCTTTCTCATCGCAGGATGCTGATGCCTGGCGAGCTGCTTGCGAGGATGAGCTTCGCGCTATCCGAGAGCACAGAGTCTACGAGCTGGTCGACCTTCCCCCCGGGAGGAAGGCGATTCAGGTCAAGTGGGTCTTTCGCAAGAAGGTGAAGCCAGATGGCTCACTGGAACGCTACAAGGCCCGCTTGGTCGTCAAGGGATTCTCTCACATTGAGGGAGTTGATTACACTGATACCTTTGCCCCTGTCGGCCGCATGACCTCTGCTCGAGCTCTGTTCGGTGTAGTGGCTCAGCATGACTGGGAACTACACCAGATGGATGTGAACAACGCGTTCCTCCATGGCTCTCTGGATGAGGAGATCTACGTGGCTCAGCCACCAGGCTTTGAGGACGGTGACAAGGTCTAGCGCTTGCGCAAGTCCTTGTACGGCCTCAAGCAGTCTCCATGGTGTTGGAACCGGGAGATCACTGGCACCTTGACTCGCGCAGGATACGTACAGAGCGAGGCAGACCCCTCGCTCTTCATCCTACCGACACCCGAGCGGTTCACTGCCATCCTAGTCTATGTTGATGACCTTGTGATTGCGTCTCTGTCCCTGGAGGCCGTGAAGGAGGCCAAGGCTGTTCTTCAGACTGCCTACAGGATGAAGGACCTCGGTCTTGCATCGGTGTTTCTTGGTATGGAGATCGTGCGAGATCGCAGACATCGGACACTGTTGCTGCATCAGGCCGGATACGCACGAGTCGTGGGGGAGCGCTTTAGCGATCTCCTTGGTGCAGTGCCCACCGCTTCCACACCCCTCACACCTGATGGGCAGGATGCCTTGAAGGTGGATGACCCTACACAACTGGGGGAGACAGTGGACGTGACCTTGTACCTCCGTCTTATCGGATCTCTGATGTACCTGGCCACTACCACGCGTGCCGACATCGCATTCGCCGTCAACCTCCTCGCTCAGTTCTCAGAGGCTCCACGTGCGAAAGCTCTTCATGCGGCTGTGCGAGTGGTACGGTACGTGGTCTCCACACCGTATCTCGGACTCTGCTTTCGTCGGCAGTGTTCGGTGGTCCTTGACGGCTACACTGACAGCGACTGGGCTTGGAGCCCTGATGGGTGCAGTCGCACTGGCTACATTTTTCTGCTCGGTGGTACCGCTTTGTCTTGGCGAAGCGGGAAGCAGGGCTGCATTGCACGTAGCTCATCGGAGGCAGAGTATGTGGCTTTGGGCGCAGGGGCTGCTGAGGTAGTTTGGCTGCAGCGCTTGTTGCTTGAGCTTGGGCAGTCAGAACCCGCCATTGTGCTGCGTTGCGACAACAAGAGTGCTCTCGCCACTGCGGAGAACTTTGGTGTTTTTCATGCTCGCACAAAGCACATTGCGGTTGAGCATCACTTCGTTCGTGATCTGGTGGAGCGACGCGTGATCTCCATCATGTGGGTTGGCACTGACTTGGAGCGTGCTGATTTCTTGACGAAGGCACTTGCCCGCGGAAAGTTCCTGGTGGCCATTCGTTCTGTTGGGCTTTGCCCCGTGCGTGACAGTGGTTGAGTGTGGGATGTGCGTCTGTGTTTCATCTGTCTGTGTCATCCACTATGTGGCTGTACCAGTGCTGCACGCGTATGGACATGTGTACCATCGGGTCATGGGGGAGTGTTGTGCTTTGTGCCGTTTCTGTGACCACTCGGCCGTGTCCATACTCATGCAGATCCCTGAGGCGGGCCCTGGTGACACCGCTGCGACGACAGGTGGCGGACTACCCGCTTGGAGCTGACCGATCACTGTTCCAGAGCCCCAGATGCCACCGGGACTCTTTGCTGTGTCTTATACGTCTTGCAGGCGTCTTTTGGCGGACTGGCCATGAGGCCTATTTGCATGTTTTTGCATTGTATGCTCACTGTCATTCAATGGATGTATGCATGTGACCAGTCGTAGCGTCCGTCTTTTGATTCTGCACGTCTAGATTCAGACGGCGTAGCATTCTGACATGTGTGCTCAGAGTTACGGCCAAAACAGTGGTTTTGGGCCGGTTTTAGGACAGCTCTTGGACTGCCGCGTGCGACACCCACCGTGCGCCGCGACAGGTATTTATGCCTTGGACCTGTCATTTTTCATCTCTCTCTGCATATGCTATATTGAAGCATTCTGACACTATGCCTTGTGTCTCCTAGCCAAACCCTTGCCGTTGTGTGTACGACCTATGACTGTCGTCACAGTCTGATCAGGCACTGACGCCCGGTCAGCGGCTGTGTTGCTAGGAAGCTTCTATGCACTTTCTCATTATCCTCCTTGAGGATAAAACAGGTGTATGTGTCGTAAGAAAGTGGCCTGGAAATCAGGTTCTAAGATTATGAAGTGTTTGAAGAGGTACTTCCATCAGAAGTGAATGGCCTTGATGAATTTTCTGCCTTTGATTGTACGCGACGGTGGCTAGCAGCCTACTTCAGTACAAGGCAAGCGCAATCATACGTAAAGCAGTAGTTATCCAACGAGGAAAGGTGAGTTTTTAAAACTAGTCTTCATGTTAAATAATGAGGGATGTATTAAACATAGCCTTGTATTCAAGATACTAAATCGTGGCACAAGATGTTTTTCATATTCTTTCAATGAAGGAGATGAGATGAAGCACATTGCCATTGCAGATGTTAAAAGGGATATTTCTAGTTTTTGGTGAAATGGTTCAAGAGAGGATCAACCCATTGTTCTTGCAACATGAAGTGAAAGAGTGAAGCACAAAAGTTTAATCAATCTTTGTGAAGAAGATTGAGGATTGAGGAGGCTAGTGAAAACATCAAAAGTCTAGAGGAAAGTTTGAGAAATACAGACGTGACGAAGATTTGTACACGCTTCTAGAGCGGTTGTAGTCAGGTGGAAACAGCAAAACATCTCTCAAGTGTTGAGAGATTCTTTGTTGGAACAATGTGTTTGGCACAAAGAGATCATTCATCAAACCTCATCACGTGGAGAACCTCATCCAACTTTTCCCATATGTAGAGGACAAGACATTGTGCTTGAGAAGGCGATGATGTTGTTTTGTTGAAAGGGTCAGTTTAAAGAACCATATGTCGGGAGAGGAGGGCAGTGAAGGAGGCCAACCATCTCCTCATCTCATGAAAAGAACGCCCGGGCCGCTTTCTTACCCTCAAGGTGTCATCCTTTGTGTCTAACTGCTAAGGTGAATGGTTGGCAAGGGGAGGCCGACTCAACAAGATTTAGAACCAAGCCTCGTCGCTGATCTGTTTCCTTTCGGAAAGTCATCCTTTCTCAATATCTCTAGCCCTCATCCTCCTCTCCACTTGATCTCGTTACTCACAATACATTAAGAGTCACCTTCCTCACGTTGTTCCTTAATACAGTTTTAGAGAACTTCTCCTGGATAATTGTAGTGTACTTACGACTATTCGGGAGGGCTTCCACATGTTGTTCCATCTCCATTATGACCGCGATGGAGAGTTGTTGGGTGAAACCAATTTTTCTCTCACAAAGCAAAGGTGTATTCCATGAGCTCTTTGTCCCTTACAATGTTGTAACGTCACCGTCATGAAGCAAGTTGCGAACCCTGTCAGGAAAGCTGTTGTTCAAGCACTCAAACTTGTTCTTTTTGCGAGTAAGTGAAGAACAAAAGACTCCATGATAGAAAAAATTGACTGTAGTAAACCAGCGGCGGGATTGATAAAGTCACTGCTACGATTTGATAAAAAAAAATCTCACAATCTGTTGACAAACATGATCCGTCACGATAAGCCACGGTTTTCCTCATGTGATCCACATCACTTTTCATGTGAAGTAGGAAAACCAAGGTGAAGCGAGAGTAATCGACTGCAATACACTAGACATCACCATGAAATTCAATAGGAAATGATCCCATGACATTGGCATGGATAAGAATGAGGGGTTCAGGGGCGTGGGACACAAACATGGAGACTGATGCATATCGCCTTGCACGCACTCCAAGAAGCAATAGCGAAGGTAACTTCCAAGTTTTGGACCAATTACTAGGTGGTGGTAAAGCATACCGTGGATGGAGGTAGCGTGCATGTAGCAAAGGCAGCAATAGACCGTGTGTGTGCTTTTGAGACCCAAAGGCAACTATACATGCACAACACCAATGACGGCTTTAGAAGTTGAATACTGAAGCACACTTCAGAGCTTGTGACAACACAGACCATGAAGCACGAGACCCCCAAAGGACCACAAGGAGACTTTGCTAACACCACAAGATGTGGCTGTTTTCCAAGCACTGACCGTAAAGAAAAGTGACAGAAAATACAGTGAATTCAAGTGTAGTCACAAGGAGCACGTTGTGAAGGAATAGGTATCCTGTATAACCAACAATATAATGCACAACACCAACACAATGGAAAGGCATAGTTTGACCCAACCGAATCACGAATGACATGCATGCATGCATGGTACACCATACGGATGTTACCAGCAAACTTCAAAGATGCAAACAGAACTTGTGACAGTCTTAAATAAATGACATAGAGCTACTCAATGCACAAGTGGGTGCTAAAACTTGGTATAGCATAACAATGTAGCGAAGGTAACAGGAGATGGGAGGGTGTACACGAGTCCAGACTCGCGATTCTAGAGTCTACAATTGACCCCCGAGTCCGAGTCCACACTGGGACTTGGACTCGCAAGTCTCAGCCCAGACTCGCGAGTCCATGGACTCGTGAGTCTAGGCTTTGTAACTCGCGAGTCCAGCATGTTCCGCGGGTTCCTACCACCTGCTTCATTGTATTTTTCTAAACGCTTTGCAAAGCGTTTTAGAAAAATACGAGTCCAGCATGTTCCGCGGGTTCCTACCACCTGCTTCATTGTGTGACCATTTTTGCTTTTTTCACAGGACATGGTTATAAGTGTTTCCATTGGCCCTTGAAAGGAAGCACATAGAAAGAGCCCATGTGGCAGCACAGATAAGTAGGTGTTTCCCATGGTACACCCTCGGACCATGGGCTTGGAATAGCAATACAGACAACCACCCATGTCTTCAGTTCAAACATGTGGAGAACAACAAGTTGCTTCATCTGTGGCAGTTCATTGCTGCAGTTTCACTTGTACATGGTCAGCCAAGGAAACAATAAGAAGTATGGACCTTAGAACATGAAGTGAAGACAATTCGAAAGGACATAACATGGAGGATCAGAGATGTCAACAATTCACTGGTTTGCTAAGCCTAGGCATTCTCTAGCCTACCTCCAGCACATCATCAGTATCCTCCTCCCCACCCTCCAGCCCATCCTTTCCCAGATCAACCTCAAAGAGCCCATCATTATCATCCTTGTACACGTTCTTGTCCTCAGCAGAGTAGATTGCAGGCATCTCGTGGCAGCGGCAGTAGAAAACTTGAAACGGAAGAAGGAGGTCGTTGTCGGTAGCAAAGTCACAATGGAGAGAGAAAACATTTTTCAGAACGGCAAACTAGTTTCGGCTCGGGTGAGCCTTCATCAGTGCTGGATGTTCTAATAAAGACAAACTCGCAACCATGTGTAGTGACAAAGCGACAACGTAGTCCTAGAGAGAAACACACAAAGCGCTAGTATGAGCAGCAGAATGAGACCTCGGGGCTGTCGCGTTGATGCGACTGTAGCTCGCTCGTGGGTCTTGAACTGGAGCTGGTAGTTTAGCACGCACAAGAATACTTTTCAGCTTTTGGGGCAGCCGCCAAGCCAGAGTAGTACGAGAGTTAAACACGGCAGGATGGATCTTTCTTAGACGTTTTGAAAAACGTCTAAGAAGTCCCCCTAGGTGCAGAGATTCAGTCCGAGGTGTGAACAAAGTCTTTAGCACGAGGGGTTTGCCATTTTTCTCGATCTGGTTCTTGGTCTTGTGCTTTATTGTGTGCTTGATTGTGTGCAGACCTATTGGATTACAATTTTTAAGTCGCTTTGCAAATCGACTTAAAAATTACAATCCTGCTGTGTTCTCAACCCGGGTTATTCTGGCTTGGCGTCTGCCAAGAAAATTGCGTACGTTTGTTGTGTCCTCCCGGCTCAAGCCCCCGGACTGACAAAAAAAGAAAAACTTGGTGACCTGGCTACCTCGGAAGTGTCCATCGGCGCACGGCGATCAGCGCATCGCAGCTGGCGCATCGCGTTTGACGCAAGGCCTCTGGCGGTCCGTGCAACTCCCCGCACCAACCAGAGCGACTTGCGCTCCGACACCTACTTGTCTGGATGGTCGACATCGACCCTAGACCTCTTCCTAAGCTCCTAGGTTCCATGTTCCCTGAGAATGTTGTGTGCGATGTGACTATAAGTCTCTGTCCATGTTCTGCTTTCTCCAGAGCACTGATGAAGGCCTCGCGGCCGAAACCGGTCTGCTCACAAGATTGCTTTTCACCGGACCCTTCGCACCACCTTCTCTCCTATCTCCTTTCACCAATAACTGATCGGAATCCTGTTGTACCTTGCTGCTCTGAGATGCCTTCTCCTACACACGTCTTGTGCTTGATTGTGTGCTTGACTGTGTGCAGGAGCTTTTCTCTTCCTTGGTACTTCCAGTCTTGAAAGATGTTGGAGATAAATCAAGGCGGATAGCCTCTTGCGCGGAGCCGTTGATAGAAGGATTGCTTCAGTTTGGAGAAGTCCTTGAAGGAAGAACAATGAAGAAGATGTCTTCGGAGCTCAGACCTGATGAAGGATTGCTTGCAGGCAGACGGGTGGTAGCTCTGAAAGGGAAGATAAAGGTAGAGGTTCATGGGCTTTTGGTACTTCGCTGTATCCAGCAGCCCAGACCTGTGGAATTTATCTCCTTTGAAAATCCGAAGGTCCAAGAAGGTGACTTCTGTCTCTGAGATCACTGTCTTGATGTGAATGTTCTCGTCAAGTGTGTTGAGGATTTTTAGATACTCCTCAAGTTCTTCTCTTGAGCCATCCCATATGACAAACCCATCGTCGATGAATCTTTGATGGAGGATGGGGAGGCGTGAAGCTTTCTGGGTAAGTAGCCGATCAAAGAAACTCATGAAAAGGACAGCAAAGCAGACTGCTGATGGGGATCCCATCACAGTTTCTTTAACTTGCTGCCAAGTCTGCCCTTGAAATTCGACAAAACTGTTGGTCATGACCCACTGTAGAAGCTGAGATACAAGTGGTCCTAGGGGATGTCCAGCTTGTGTAAGCATCACCTCAATGAAGTGGAATGCTCTATCAAGTGGTATGCTAGGGTACAAAGATTCAACATCATATGTGGCTAGGAGGCAATCAGGACCAAGGGAGAGAGAGTCCAGTTCTAAGAGGAGAGAAGTGCTATCCTTGAGGTATGTGGGCTGTTCTGCGACAAGCTGACGAAGATGCCAGTCAAGCCACTTAGAGACATAGTGAGTCACCCATGAGTGACTGGCAGCAATGGGCCGCCCTACCACAGGATTCTTATGCACTTTGAGGATTACATAGAAAGAGCAAGGAGAGAACCCGTGTGAGGGCTCACGGAAAAAGAAATTCCAAATGTGAGAGGCCAGCAGATTGCCACCAGAAAAATTCTGGCGGATTTGGGTGAGAGCAACAAGTGTCCTCTTGGGGTTTGCCTGTCGGGGAACATAGGTGGAGTTGTCGCCGAGGTGTCGAAGACATTCTGCGATGTAGTCACTTCTGTTCTGGACGGTGATCCCTAGGTTCTTGTCTGCTACTTTGATCACAATGGAGTGATCAAACTTCAGTTGCTTCACAGTCGGAAGAAGTTGCCTGAGTTGTTGTCGGGATTTGACAAGTGGAGTTGAAGAATTCTCTTTCAAATCTGCTTCAAGAGTTGAAATAGCGAATTCAACATCCAGACAGGCTTTAGGAGGCTGCCATGAGGGGTTCGGAACCCAAAAGGAGTCTCTGTTCATAGGAGGCTCGTCTTTGAAATGAACAGCAAGACGGACTTGCCGTGCCAGATCACCAAAGCTAGCTTGAACAATGCCATCAGAAAACAAACCAGGCTTGAAAACAAGATTGAGTCCAAGTCCAAGGGTCTGACGTTCCTTGCAAGTGAGGATCTTGGAACTCAAGTTGTGGATGCCCAGATTTGAAATTCGTGACATAACTTGAGACGGGGTCCGTGCGCAGAACAGCCTCATGGCGAGGAAAGAGACAGGGTTCAGGCCTGAACTTTCCCCTTGCCCTTGCCTGGGCCCGTGGCGCCATTTTTTGGAGTAGTCTTACCCTTGTTCTTCTGGCCGGACTTGGAGTTGGCTGGTTTCTTCTTGTTGGGGTTCTTGCCTTGAGACTTGGGCTGCGGTAGTTGCTTCAGCGTCGGCTGTTGCTTCTGCCGGGGCTTTGGCTTCTGCTGCGGCTTAGTCTTGTGGAGCATGGGTCCCTTGCCAAGGAGGCTTGAAGAAGAAGAGTTTGCAGAAGAGTTGGTAGACTTAGAGAGTTCGCGCTTGATCTCCGTTTTGAGCTCAGATTTCAGAGCGGCTTTGGCGGAGTGGAACATTTCGCCGATGGTAGCTTCAGGTTCCATGTCGGCTTCCTTCAACTTGGATGCTTCTTGGTTCTTGAGCTTCTCAGAAATCTTGGCTTTGTGTAGAGCAAGCTTTTCAGTGGCTGTGCAAAAAATGAGCCTGACTTTGAGGTCGTATTCTTCCAGGACTTTCTGGGTCCATGAGGAAAACTCGTCGATGACGAAGTTGTAAAAAAATCCTGTCAGAGAAGAGTTATTGAGCTCATTGGCATGCTGCTGGAGTTCCAACTGGAGTTCGGCACGGTGACAGGTTGTGTTGGCCTTGATCTCAGTGCGGAGATCTTCCTTGAAAGAGATCATGTTGCCGTGTTGGCTGGCGAGGCACTTCTTGTGATGTTCAGCAAAAACGGCATCTGCTGCAGCTTGGCGATGAGGACGTTTGGGGCATCATTATCATCCTTGTACACGTTCTTGTCCTCTGAGGAGTTGGAGGCATCTCAGCGCTGCAGGGACAAAGGGGAACCTTGAGGAGAGGGGGCGGGGGGGTGTTTTCTCAGAGAGTGAATGAAAACCGCAGACGCGTTTCGGCCGTGGAGGCCTTCTTCAGTGCGATGGTGACAATGTCACAACATGAGCAAACATATAGTGCAGATTCGACAGATCCAAGGCCACGGGACAATGTCCGAGGTGCGCAGGTTGGTGCGCTTTGCTCTGGACGGGTTGCTCACGCAAGTCAGAAGCTAGGAAACACTAGGATCCGAGCTGACCTTGAGCCTGGAATTAACCAGGTGCGCGCGTAGCTTCTTAAGAAAAATCCAAGCCAAAATAATAAGAGACGAGAACACAGCAGAGTTTAATTCTCTTAGACGCTTTGCAAAGCGTCTAAGAAAACGTTCAGAAGGCCATGTGTAGGCCTTCTGAACGAGGGTTCAGAGTGGCTCGAAACACAAGGGGCCTGCTTGTCTCGGTTGGCGGTCTTGGGCTTGATTGCTTGAGGAGAAGATCTTGGGTCTTGGACTGTTGGTGCAGATGCAGCACTTGGTTGAACAGGGGCAATAGAAACTGCTGCGGGTAGCCTCTTGCACGGAGACGAGTGAAGAAGAGTTGCTTCATCTCGAGGAAGTCAGAGGGTGAAGTAGTCCGCAGGAGATAACGCCGTAGTTTGGAGAGGATGAACGCTCTCATGCAGGCCCGTAGGTGATAACTGCTGTAGGGCAGGTACAGATAGGAGTTTATAGGCTTCTGGAAGGTTTTGAAGTCTAGAATGCCTGTCCGTTTGAACCTGTCCCCTTTGAAGAGCTGAAGGTCCAGAAAATTCAGCAAGCTTGGTGAGATTTCCCATTTGATTTTGATGTTCTCATCCAAGCTGCCGAGGGTGGAGAGGCAGAGCTCAAGGTCTGCTTGTTGTCTGTTCCACAGCACAATGCCATCGTCGATGTAGCGTTTGTGCAGTAGCGGCCGCAGACCAGTGGCTCGACCGAGCTCCATGTCGAGGTAGCTCATGGAAAGGATGGCAAACGCGGGCACTGCAGGGGTCCCCATCGCAGTGCTTTTAATCTGCCGGTAGGTGCAGCCCAAGAAGTCCACAAAGCAGTTGTACATGATCAAGGACAGAAGTTGCATGACAAGGTTGGATCTCGGGTGCTGAGCTAACTGGAGCATCTCAGAGGGCTCGGCCAAGCGGGATGCTTGGGTAGAGTGAGACCACGTCGTAGGTGGCCAAGAGCATCCCTGACGGGAGTGGGAGCCTTTCTGGGAGCCTTTCTTTGCTCAAGGAGCAAAGAAATTCTATTCTTGAGAAAGGTTGGCTGGCTCTTGACGACGGGTTGCAACTCATTGTCGAGCCACTCGGAGACATTTGTTGTGACCCAGTCGCAGGATGCCGCAATGGGTCTTCCAACGGCGGGCACCTTGTGTACCTTCATGATGACGTAGAAGGCAGCTGTTCTCAATCCTTGAGATGGTTGGTTGAGGAAGAAAGACCAGAGGGAAGAGGGGAAGAGACCAGAATTCCTGAACCGCTCACGGATTTCTTCAAGTTCACCAACGATGCGTGCCAGGTTTGCATCTTCACGTCAGTATGTGGTCTCATCGTGGAGATGAGCAAGACATTCGTTGATGTAGTGAGTGCAGTCCATGACGACGATGCCCAGGTTTTTTCCGCCGGTTTGACGACGATGTCTTTGTCACTTTTCAGTTGTTTCAGGGCGGTAAAAAGTTTCTTGGGTAGGCTTCTTCTTCTTGGGGTGGGTGAAGAAGAGTAGGCTGTTGTGATGTCAGAGATGAGAAGATGAAACTCATCCTCCACGTCTTTTGGTGCTTTGGGGGGCATCCAAGTCGGGTTTGGGACACGAAACTTGGGGATGGTGTCGTCTTTGTTGTCTCTGAACAGCCATGAAAGCCTGACTCGTCGGAAGAGGTCTTTGAAGCTTGGGAGGATTTGAGAAAGGCAGAAGGGTTTGGGTCTGAAGACGAAGTTGAGGCCGAGTCCCAAGAGGGAAGTCTCATCAGCGGATTGAGTCCGTGATGAGAGATTATGCACTCCATGATTTTTTATGGGGTTCCAGAGTTCGGAAATCATTCTTTTCAGAAAAATCGGAGTGCATAATCATGGATAGACTCCCTTAGGAGTTCTGTCCTTTTCCGCGGCCGGGTCCTTGTCCGTTTTTTTACCCCTGTCCATTTTTTGACCCCTTGTTGCCTTTGTCGCGTCCGTGCTGCTGCTGCTGCTGCTGTTGCTTCTGCTGCTGTGGCTGATGCTTCGGCTGCTGCTGCTGCTGCTTCTGTTGCTGCTGCCGCTGCTGCTGCTGCTGCTGTGGCTGTTGCTTCTGTTACTGTTGCCGTTGCTGCTGCTGCTCGGGCTGCTGCTGCTTCTGAGGTTGCTGGTCTTTTTTGTCCGTTGTTGGCGCAGAGGAGAGAAGCTGGTCGATCTTGTCTTCTAGCTTCTTGATATTCTGTTCCAAATTCTTGGTTTTTGTGTCGACTTTCTTGGCCACCTCTTTTTCAACGACTTCGCCAATAGGTGGGTCAACCACCATGGCTTCAACTGCTGCTGATGCAGAAGAGTGGCAGAGGCGGAGTTCTTCGGCCTTCAGATCTGCTGCAGCGCGGTTGATGTGGTCGTTGCCGATGTTTTCTTGCATCTTTTCATCAAAGCGGGAGAGTATGACCTCTTTCCACGCCTTGCAGAAGGGTGCAGCGTAGAAAATCTCGGAGATGGTGGCAGTGCTGGGTCGACAGAGCAGATTCAATTGTACCTCCAGCTCGTTTTTGAGGTTGAGGATTTTGGACAGGATGGCCCTGCGGTGGGCCCTCTTTCCTTCGATGATGAAGGTGTGCTACTTCCTGATGTAGGTTGCATGTTCTTCACTCATCTTGGTGGACCAGACTGATTCAAGTTCTGGTTCACCTGCACAGAAAAAAACTGGGAACTTTACAACGAACGTTGGTGGCGACATCTCCGTTCTCTTGAAGTTTGAGGAGTTTTGCAAGTGTGGCGTCAGCTTTGGCAAGGTCATCCACGAGATCCGTGGCCTTTTCAAGAAACCGGGTCTCCAGTTTGGTGAACTCCGTCGGCGGTGCACCGGAGTCTTTGTTGATCTGGATTGAGCCGGTGGCGCAAGAACCTGGTGGAGCTGCAGAACCGGGAGGTGGGACTGCGGCTTGAGCTCCAGCGGCGGACTGAGAGCTCGTGACGATACCGTTGCTTGGTGCGTTGAGAGTGCCAAAACGTTGGCGGTCGGCAGCCATGGCTGCAGCTGCGATGGCTGCAGAGACGAGAATAGACGGTCCGGCGTGGTTACCGCCGGGTCGATGCGAGGGTTCGTCGTCGTTATCATTCTCGATCTTGTCAACGGGTTCGTTGACGATGTCCATGGTGCGTTGTTCCGTTGCTTGGTGCTTTCTTGGAGGGTTCTCACTCGTGGTTCCTTGATCCCCGGCGACTAAGGCGAGTTGACGATCAGTCGACGGAGTTGGAGGCATCTCTGCGCTGCAGGGATGAAGGGGAACCTTGAGGAGAGGGGGCGGGGGGGTGTTTGCTAAGAGAGTGAATGAAAACCGCAGACGCGTTTCGGCCGTGGAGGCCTTCTTCAGTGCGATGGTTACAACATGAGCAAACATATAGTGCAGATTCGACAGATCCAAGGCCACGGGACAATGTCCGAGGTGCGAGAGTGTTCTACTGTTCACAATCGTGAACCTCCCCCATTGGCTCCTCGCGCCCGGCGAGAGGAGTCAATGGTGGAGGTTCACGATTGGAACCAGAACAAACATGTAACTTAGTGGTCAACCGGCGGTTTGCTTTATAGTTTTGCGCAGGTAAAATTATGGAATCATCTGTGGTTGCAAAACTCAAGAAATTTGGCTGACGTGGCAGTCGACGTAACCTTTTGAGAAGCTGCCACGTGGTAATAGATAGAAAAACGAAAGAGGTTTTTCTAGTTCGGTTGATCGAAACGGAAAATAAATGTCTGTTTCGTATGACGAAACAGAGAAACCCATTTCCGTCAATGGAAAAGTCCTCTTTTTTCCATGGTTTAGCTGTTCCTAGTTCATTCAATAGAACAGAAATTCCTATTTCATCAACAGGAAATGTCTCGTTTCGTTCACCAAACAGGACTTTCCAGTCGCATCAAACAGAGAAACCTGATTCGGTAACACCGAATAGGAAAAAACAAACAGTACCCACGTGACTTTGACCGTCACGTGATTGATGACGTGCTTCCTGGTTATGTAGCCTCATCCTGTCTCGTCTCGAGGTGCGCAGGTTGGTGCGCTTCGCTCTGGACGGGTCGCTCACGCAAGTCAGAAACTAGGAAACACTAGGATCCGAGCTGACCTTGAGCCTGGAATTAACCAGGTGCGCGCGTAGCTTCTTAGGCAAAATCTAGGCCAAAATAACACGAGACAAGAACACAGCAGAGTTTAATTTTCTTAGACGCTTTGCAAAGCGTCCAAGAAAATTAAACCTCTGAGGAGGAGGAATGATCACTCATGTCTTGCTCTTTGTTGGCCTCCATATCTGACACTCCAGCATCTCCTTCTGGTTGTTTGCGTCCGTCTGTCGGATCCTGGACCGCCTTCAATGCTTTCCTGAAAACATGTGCAAGGCCACAAACAATAAGGGTATGTGTCAGACGGATTGTTAAACACACAGTCAACAGAACAAACAACCTAAAGACAGAAAACAGAGATGTAAATGAACATACTTTGCAGCCCGCTGAGCGGCATTCTCCTTCTCCTCAATCTCCATGGGCACTTCAGCCACGGTGCCTTTTTTGCGCTGGGAAGTCTTACAACATTGGATCATTGATCCAGGTATTCAAGTAGAGCAGGTCCTGTATTGTGATTTGTGAAAGTGAGTGTCGGAAGTCTGTGACCACTCTGCCACCCAGTGAAAACATACGCCCAATGGTGTGCTTATTGCTGGTACGGCGAGCACATCCAGAACAACTAGTGCAAAGGTTGGGAAGTTAACCTCTTGGTTCTTGTAAGAATTGAGCACGTTGCACTTCCTGCCACCACTAGCACTCTTCTTGTGCTCCTCCACCTCCACCTCAAGTGGTGTCTGGCACCACCACCTGCACCTCTGCTTCTGGCTCCTCATACAACTCGTCCATGGGGTCCTGCAAGGCAGCCTCGAGCATACTCTGTCGCTTCTGCTTGCCACACCCTTTCTTTTCTGCTGCCGTTGGAGAGCTCCGCTGCTGTTGGCTGCTGGTAGCTGTTGTTGTGGTGGTCAGAGTGCTGCTAGACTTTGCCATGTCCTCATCTTTTGGTCACCAGTGGCTCCTTCAGCAGCCCCCTTGGCTGTTGCTGCAGCTTTGGCTGCAGCAACAGCCAGCAGCTGCTTCTACTCTGCACCTCTCTTGCACGCATGTCAAGTATGGCCTCATGAACTTGAGGACCTTGACCTCAAGCTCCACACTAGACTTGATGCCCAATAGCTGCAGAAAAGGCACAAGGTGAAAGTTGGCAATCAGAAACCATGCAAGCGGAGACCATACAGCACAACAACCCCCAAACAGAAACACCCTTTACCTTGTGGACGCGCTCAAAGTACCAAGATTAGAACCATGGATCCACTACGGTGGCCACCACGTGACGAATCGTGGCCTTCACATACTTGTCCAGTTGCACATGAGCACACACACCAGAGAGCTAAGCTTATACAATAGCAAGCTAAGAATACACATGAGGAAGCTGAGCATACAGAGCATAAAGAAATTAAGTAAACACACATGAGGATGCTGTGAACATGCATCATAAATGGAGCATAAAGAAACTGAAGAGGAGAAAACAGTGCACCTTGTCGGTGTAGTCGACAAAACCGGGCTGCAACGTGATGAGCAACCTGTCGGTGCAGTCCAGCGACTGCATCTTCTGCTTCTTCTCCATAGCCTTTGCGGCCTTCACGTGCCACTTGAAGAGCTTATGCACGATTTTGCTGAAGAAGGAGAGCATGAGGGACAGCGTGGGATACTTTTGCCTGTTGATGTTATCCGTGAAGCTCTTGAAGGGCTTCAAGATGGCGACCACCATCCCGAGCAGCTCTCAACCCTGCTCATTAGGTATTAGGGCAAGATCGCGTGATGGCAACCACTCATCAAGCACCTCCTTGATCCTGAAGACCCTCACGCACAAGTCTAGTGTGCTGTTCCACCTAGTTTGTGTATCAAGGTGGAGGGACAGATAGCTCACCCCGCGGGCCTGGCATGCATTGATGAGCAAGTGCGCCCACTTTGCCGAGCGGCTCACGTGGTTCACAATGTCCCTGGCTGCCCGCAGATGCCCATCCACCTCCTCCATAGCAATCAGATCCTTCACAACAAGGTTCAACACGTGCACCATGCATCTGATGTGTCCATCTTTTGTGTAGTGGTCATTTTGCAACACCAAAAATTTATCGACGACGCTGCCGTTGACAGTGTTGTTTTCCACTGTCAAACAGTAGATCTTCTTCCACAGACCATACTCCTTCAGGAAAGCCAAAAAGTGGTAAAAGAAATTGGCAGTAGAGGCATCCTCTGAGCAAGACGGAAATCCCAAGGCAACGCTCTGTAGTTTCCAGTCAGCAATCCATGTCACACCTAGGTACTTGTGATTTGCGTCACTTTGCCACCCATCCGTGGTGAAAGACACCCTGGACACAAGCACTACAAACATCTTGTGCGACCTTTTCCGGAAAGGAGTGGCACATGACTTGATGATCCGGGAGAGAGTGATTCTACCCGGCAAGATTGCAAAGGGGTTGCAGTGGAAGAAGGTTATCCTTAGCCAAGTGGACTCCGTGCTCAGGAATGTTTTGCTTTTGTCCACAACATGCTTCCAAATGTAAGACTGGAGGTATCTCTTGTTGAATACCAGCCCTAACCCACAGCACCCCGAGCAACCACGGTGTTCATACCATCCATCTCAGAAGCTGTTGTGGCAGCTTTCTTTGTTGCATTCAGCAGGTTTTGTTGAGCCTCCAAGACCTTGAGCTCCCTCCACTTCTCATGATGTTCCTTCCTCACATGAGACCGCATGCTTGATGTGTTGCTGTTTCTCAAGGCAAATGTGCCCTTCAGTCTGGTCCGAGCAGGGCAAAGCGTACATGCATCCCGCAGTTCATCCGCAATCACCACATCGGTCATCACGTTCCAGATCACGCTGGGCTTTTGCTTCCATAGATCCGCATGGATCTATGGATCTATGCATTCATGGGCATGAAGTGTTGCCTGAAGATGAGAACCCTGTGGCTTGGAAGCTGAATTGCTAGGGGCTTGCTGTTGCTGCAGCTGCGGCTGCTGCTGTTGTTGCATCTGTTCTTGAGCCATGGTTGCTGTAGGTGGAACCAAGCCTCAGCCAGGTGAAACCCCAACGGGTGGAGCGCCGGATGAAACCCTAGTCATCGGTGCAACATGCACCAAGATGTGTAGCGTGCACCGAGAGGTGCAGCTTGCAACACCGACAAAAAAAGTAAGCGCGTGTGCTTGAAACCCTAGGACTGCAGTTGAGGGTTCGGTCAATCTTAAGGATTCATAGGGGTGACTGACCGAACTAATGAGAGACCCAGGGATCTCTCATAATCGATCGGATTTCCAGTACGTGCAGAGGTCAAACTGGACATCGACTGATTTCCCGCTCCCCTACCATCCCCCTCCCTTTCCCCCCCTGGACTTGCGAGTCTAGCACTCGCGAGTCTGCGGACACTGGCAGCGATAGACTTGGACTTGCGAGTAGGGTCTCGAGTCTGGATTTTGGTGTGCACCCTTGTTTCCAGGCAAGGAACCAAACAATATAGGAAAGCCACCAGCTCATACCCTACCGCTCATGTTCAACATAGAAAATGTCTCGAGTTTGACCCTTTTAAGATCCTTATTGACACAGTCGCCTCGAAATAAGAACCATCCTGACTGCCTTTTCAGGTCCGTGGTGGTCGAACGCGAGCTGCGACTTGTTGGAGCACACACACGCGGCAAAGCCGCCTTTTTGGATTCGACAGAAGGGCAACGAGCGATCGCTGCCAATTCTTCTCTCAATTTTGTCGTCACGTGAGGTTGAACCTGAATCTTCTTTAGTTTAATTGTGCCCCCTGAGTTCAAAGTACGAAACAATAAGGACCAGCCTGACTTAAAAAACTCAAAAGTTTCGACGATAAAGTGTGCCTCCTGTGACGAAGAAAAAAATTCGACGAGAAATAGGAGCGGTAGGGTAGTGCACAATCCAACCACCATATGAAGTAGAATCAGTGAATGATGCTTCCGAAATGGCTATAGCCAACTCAGAATAGTGACCTATAGAACCAAAAACAAAAATCACACCGGAGGAGAGGTTTGGGGATCGGAGCTGATGAAGCATGTTGGAGTGATGCTCCTCACCATGGCAAGAGTGACTCCAAAAAGGAACACCAAAAAGACAAGCCAAGGTGGCCTAGTGGTTAATGGTGTCCAACTCTGGAGGCAGGGGCTCGGGTTCAAGTCCCCCAAAATGAATTTCTGTCCTGCCTCAAGGGAGGTGGAAAATAGATGTCAGGAAGCCAGCTCAAACTCTAGAATTCTTCTTTAAGTTTCTAGAAGGCCAGGTGAGGGTCCAAGAAGGTGGCACACCTTCTATAAGGGGTGACTTGTCCTACAAGGCATCTAGAGGTGTCTTGGTCTTCTGGACACCTTCCCTCCTACTGGAAGCAAGCTGAGGAATCTAGGAAGGGGCAGGAGCTTCTAGAGGAAGGAAGGGATGCCTTCCTAGGTGGGAAAAGGATAGCCTACCAAGGGCCACTCTAGAAGCTATAGAATCTGCTAGGAAGCTCCAAATCTGGCATGCTTTGGTGTTCTAGAAAGCTTAGATCAGTGGTTATGAAATTCCACTACTTCTGAGCCTTGATAAAGATTTCATTCCTAGTCAATTGAGGCCAAAACTATTGCCTCACTCTCTGACCAGTTTTCTGCCATCCTTGGAACCAGTTGCCTCCACAGTTTTAGTCTCTCCAAAAACAGTTGGTGGTGTGAACCAGCCACTGCTAGGGACCCTCCAGGGTGCACACTCACCCTCAGGCCAACAAAGGGTTATGGGCCCACGCCTCTAAGGGATTCAAAGCCAGCTTGATTTCACGCTTCCAACAGCAAGACATGGCAACCAGC
>SZWC01015704.1:6143-34555 GCA_023375785.1 Penium margaritaceum | reverse complement strand
AGTCAATTGAGGCCAAAACTATTGCCTCACTCTCTGACCAGTTTTCTGCCATCCTTGGAACCAGTTGCCTCCACAGTTTTAGTCTCTCCAAAAACAGTTGGTGGTGTGAACCAGCCACTGCTAGGGACCCTCCAGGGTGCACACTCACCCTCAGGCCAACAAAGGGTTATGGGCCCACGCCTCTAAGGGATTCAAAGCCAGCTTGATTTCACGCTTCCAACAGCAAGACATGGCAACCAGCGAGCAAGAGAGCAGCCGCCCTGTCCTTAAGTTTGATGGGACAGGCTTTGCCTTGTGGAGGTGGCAGTTTGAGGTCTTCCTCGACGGCAAGGGACTGCTTGAGCTCGTAAAAGGTGATGAGACTGCTCCGCCGGAGACTGCAACGGCTGAGGTGAAGGAGGCATACACGAAGCGCAACAAAAAGGAGTTGGCGCTCCTTGTGTCCACGTTATGCCCACCACAACTTGGGTACATCCAAGGATGCACCCTGGCCGCAGACACATGGTCAAAACTCTGCTCCATCTACGAGTCAAGCAACATTGCCAATCAGCTCTTCATCTTCAAACGGCTCATCACCCTCCGAGCCAACGAAGGCGACAACATCATGGAGATCATGCAGCAGATTGAGTCGCTTGAAGCGGAGTGCGTGGCCACTGGTTGGGAGGTTGACTCTCAGTTACAAGCTATGGTCCTCCTTTTGGCCTTGCCGGACAGTTGGAGTCCCATGATCACAGTCCTTGGTGGTTGGCCTTCCGACGAGTTGAAGTATCCGAAGGTTGTTGAGTACGTGCGCAATGAGTGGATGCGACGTGGCGGTCGAAAGAGTGCAGCGGCATCAAGTTCAGCTTACACAGTTCACCCTCACAGTGGAGGCGAAGGCGACAAGTGCAAGGGTGCCAAATAGGGCACCAAGAAGGGTGACAAGAAGGGGGAGTGCTTCAACTACAGCATGGAGGGCCACTATGCGTGCAACTGCCCCAAGAAGAAGCCAGACCGGTCGAAGCAGGGCGGGAAGAAAGACAAGCACGCCCTTATGGCGTACAACTCCACAAATTTGACGAATCTGGGAGTTGTTGTCATTGACTCTGGATCAGGCCGCCACACGCAATGCAACAGGGCGGCATTTTTCACCTACGGCGCCTCGGAGAGACGCATGACGGTGGCCAATGGAAAAACAGAGGCGGCCGCCGGTGAGGGTAACGTCCGCATTGATGTGCTGCATATGCCCAACTTTGGTGCAAACCTGCTCTTCGTTAGCCACCTTACCGACAAGGGACTTGAGGTGCTCTTCACAAAGAAGGAGGCCATCATCCGCAAGGAGGGCAACGGTGAGGTGATTGCGCGTGCCAAGAGGGAGGACGACTTGTACCTGCTACACGCAAAGATCCTCAGCAGCCGGGTGGGGTCCAACGCCGCCAATCTTGCAACGAAGGATGGAGGAGACCTGGACCTATGGCACCGCCGACTCTGCCACATTTCTTCATCGACAGTGAAGGAGATGGCTAAGAGGGAAGTGGTGCGGGGTCTCCAAATCACCGGCCTTGATGGAACCAAGGAGACCGTGTGTGGGTCATGCATCATTGGCAAATGAACTCGGCAGCCGTTTGTCGTCAAGGGGACACGTGCATCAGCAAAACTGGCCGTGGTACACACAGATGTGTGTGGATTGCTTGAGAGCTCCATCGGCGGAGCTCGCTACTTCCCCACCTTCATTGATGACCACAGCCGGAAACTCTACCTCTACCCAATGAAGCAGAAGAGTGAGGTCCTTGCGTGCATGCAGGAGTTTGTGGCAGATGTGGAGGGGCAAACAGAGTTGAAGGTGAAGGCGTTCTGGAGTGACAATGGCGGTGAATATGCGGGGTGCCTTAGGTGGATGAAGAGCAAGGGGATTGAGTGGCAGAAAAAAACTCCACACTCCCCACAACAGAATGGCGTCGCAGAGAGAGCGAATCGCACAATCCTTAACATGGTGCGATCCATGTTGAGCGACGCCGGCCTTACACAACGGTATTGGGTGGAGGCGGCAAGGACAGCAGCGTACATCATGAGTCTCATGCCGACCAAGCCGCTGAAGGACAAGGAGAGCAAGGCGTGGAAGACGCCACAAGAGGTGTGGAGTGGGAGGAAGCTGGCGGTGGGTCACATCCGCACGTTTGGTTGTGTTGCACATGTAATGGTGCAGGCACGTGAGGGACAGAGCAAGCTGGAACTGCGCACTCGCCAGTGTATTCTCCTTGGATATGAGAGCGGAAGCAAGGCGTACCGGCTCTTTGACCCAAGGAGGTAACAGATTGTGCGGAGTCGTGACGTCACGTTCGACGAGAAAAGCCGTTGGACAGACAAGGAGGCAGGACTCTCCAAGAGGGAGGAGTGGATGCGACTCCTTGAGGGGGAGACGCCGGAGGACGTGAATGAGGGTGACGTACTTGGAGTAGCACCAGCCAGAGAGGATTGCCCAAGGGATGGGCGAGTGACAGAATTTTTTCCAGCCAGTTCGGATGAGGAATCCGAAGCACTGGAGAACGATGTGGAGGCGGGGAGTCGACAGATGTCTCCAAGGTCTCCGAGAGAGGGGGAGCAGGCGCTTGGAGAGGATGGCGCCAAAAGGGGACAGCTACAAGAAAAACCGCCTCAACAGCCCCGCACGAGCAACCGTGTGCGAAGAAGGACAAAGAGGTACGATGCCAACAAGGGCATCTGGACTTGGTTCGCACAAGTCTTCTTTACGCAAGAGGAGCCTGAAGGGGGCACTGCACAAGAAGGATGGGGCTGAGTGGGAGGGAGCAATAAAGTATGAGCTCGCCTCCCATGAGGAGAAAGGCTGTTCAGTTGCACGTTGAGCATGGACGACTGCCATGGGTGATGCGCAAGGGGGAGATTGTTGGAGCGATGCTCCTCACCATGGAAGGAGTGACTCCAAAAAGGAACACGAAAAAGACAAGCCAAGGTGGCTTAGTGGTTAATGGTGTCCAACTCTAGAGGCAGGGACCCGGGTTCAAGTCCCACAAAATGAATTTCTGTCCTGCCTCAAGGGAGGTGGAAAATAGATGTCAGGAAGCCAGCTCAAACTCTAGAATTCCTCTTTAAGTTTCTAGAAGGCCAGGTGAGGGTCCAGGAAGGTGGCACACCTTCTAGAAGGGGTGACTTGTCCTACAAGGCATCTAGAGGTATCTTGGTCTTCTGGACACCTTCCCTCCTACTGGAAGCAAGCTGAGGAATCTAGGAAGGGGCAGAAGCTTCTAGAGGAAGGAAGGGATGCCTTCCTAGGTGGGAAAAGGATAGCCTACCAAGGGCCACTCTAGAAGCTATAGAATCTGCTAGGAAGCTCCAAATCTGGCATGCTTTGGTGTTCTAGAAATCTTAGATCAGTGGCTATAAACTGCCACTACTTCTGAGCCTTGATGAAGAGTTCATTCCCAGTCAATTGAGGCCGAAACTATTGCCTCACTCTCTGACCAGGTTTCTGCCATCCTTGGAACGAGTTGCCTCCACAGTTTTAGTCTCTCCAAAAACAGTTGGTGGTGTGAACCAGCCACTGCTAGGGACCCTCCAGGATGCACACTCACCCTCAGGCCAACAAAGCAATGGTATCACATGACTTGATACATGCTGGTGGGACTTAGACAAGTTTACAACCAATACGCTTTCTACTGTCGCGACAAGGGAATTCAGACGACAAAGTAAAAGAAGGTGGGAATTTTCTACACAAGAAGGATGAGAGAGCGTAGTGCAAGGACAGCAGCGTGAAGAAGGTAGGATCCTAGGGAGATGGCTCCCACATCAACCAAGGTGGAAGTACCACTACCGGTGCCATGCCGCCGACATTGCTGCAAGAGGTAGAATGCATGGGAGGTAGAGGAGATGGAGGGATAGATGAAATAACCCCAAAAGTTGAAGGAAGAAGGTTTCTCAAAGAATCAAGATAGACTACCATTTTCTTTGGTCTTGATGGTGGAGAGGAGAATGCAGAAGATAGAAAAAATCCTAAAAGAAAAAAGAGAAGAAGGACAGGAAATGTAAGAAGATGTATACCTTGAAGAATGTTGAAGTACCTTATCTAAGTGGCATGCTTGAATTCGACAAAACTGAAGGGGTGGTAGCTTTGATTATTAGTCCCATTCATTTATTTGTTTTCAACGAATGGCTTCTATTCTTGAATGTTTGAGCCCATTCTTTAAACGGTTGAATGCCCGTTTTAGGCGCAAACGACGTCAAGCGCGTCGGATGGCACATTTGGTCGGTACGTGTGCATTGGACAGCAGTG
Organism: Penium margaritaceum; assembly: GCA_023375785.1. Classification (NCBI taxonomy): domain Eukaryota; kingdom Viridiplantae; phylum Streptophyta; class Zygnematophyceae; order Desmidiales; family Peniaceae; genus Penium; species Penium margaritaceum. The sequence continues at coordinate 30,288 of SZWC01015704.1, read as the reverse complement.
TCTGGCTACGCTCGACGTTGTTCGTGTATGCACTTCTATGTTGTATTCATCTACGAGTCAGCATCAGTCTGCCCACCCACAAACTTCTTGTCAAATCAGCAAGCATCTCCTCCATGGACCGTTTTCTCGTTAAGGTGATACCCGAGGAGCAGACACGCAGCCATGTTGAAGCCCCCAGGCAGAGCCCACCTCCACGCCCCACAATGCCGCATCGTCTTCTTGGACATCCGTGCAAGGTCAATGTCTTGACCGTGCATGGCACAGACGAGAAAAAAGCCATCCCTGGAGCTCGCCTGCACCAGCATCCATGTTGTCTCTTCCCTCCAACAGCCCTCTGGTTATCGCACAGACCAGGACACAGCAGCATATCAATGAGACTCCATGCATGACTCGGGATGCCACACCTTATATCTGGGACTACAGCCCTGGTGCAGGGCCCTTCCCTTTGACCATGAACAAGGACATGGTTCCTGAGACCCAGTCTGTCCCATTTTGCGTGGTGAATCCCGTCCTCCGTCCTCCAACCATGGCTGAAAAAGGGGAATGGCATGTTGACGACGCCCCAAAGCCCGCAGCTCCGACGTCTTGCCACCGGAGGGCGCGTTCTTCCTCTCTTCTCATCTCCGACGGCTAGCTACCCTCGGGGCAGAAGCCACATCCCTTACCCGACTTTGGCTTCAAGGAAGCTGAAAACCAACCTGCGCAATGTGCACCATCTGTCATCTGCTGGGGGGCCTTGTTAACCATCATCAGGATATTGGCAAGCTTCTGACATCCGGGCAAGAGACACATAGCCATGGCTGTCAGTAGCTAGGATTCTTTTTATGATGAGATTTAGCTGGCTTCTACCACCCCTCAAGGACTCATATTCCAATAATGTACACGAGTCCTTGACTTTTGTGGGTAGGTTTATCTTCCATTGCATTTGCAGCCCACAATTCAACGTCTGTCTCAAGCAGGGTACTTTTTACAGTGACTCTACAATCTCTCTTTTTATTATGTGGGTTGGAAGCTAAATTGATTGACATGTAGAAGATGTGGGTCTTATGTGTTGTAAGGAGGCGGGAAAATTGAGCATTAAAATGAGGTTGAACCACATCTTTTACACAAGTATTGAGTAGATATACATCAGATTTGTTGAGAATCAAGGTCTGGGAGCTCAGTTCAAAGATTCAGGTTGTTCATATGTGACTACTTGCAGAGAGTGGCCGGCTTGAGACGCTTTGCAAAGAAGTTGGGAGCTTCAAACTCTTTGGAAGTAACCTATCCCGGCTGCATCAAGAAGCACGTAGCTAGCCCATGTCTTACCCAATATCCCAATTAACCGCTTTGATTGGCCATGCCACTGGCCTATTACTCTGCACCTTTCTACCCTATGGCCCTGTTTCTTTTTCATCATCAATCATTTGTTGTTCTGCCAGCAGGAGACCTGTTGGACCTCGAGGTCGCCCGCCAGGATAAACGTTTGTTGAACAACTGGCAACAAATAACAAAATCCAAGGACCATGTATGGTGTTTTAATTCGAGGACCTTGTGGCATAATCCCCTTTCTTGCATCTCGCCTTTCGTGCCCTGTCCTCTCCGTTCCATGTTTTCCCGTCCAACTCTGCCCCTCTGGCGCTATGAATACCTCAACCTCATGTCCTCTTGCCGTCTTCCTCTCAAGTCCTCACCATCATTTTTCTTGTCTGGTGTCTTTCAGGGAAGAGTTGCTTGAAGTACGGATCTCGCTCGATTTGGGAAGTATTGATATCGGCCATCAGTCTGGTCGTCAACTGAGAGCATCCACCAGATTCATTTTCAGGCCGGTACTTGATACCATGGTCGAAGTTGGACTCTAAAAACTCCATCCTTCTAGTCTGTCAATGGCTGAGTCTTGATACGTTTACCGGCATGGTGGTTGGTGCAAAGGACACATCATCGGCATTCCAAGTAGCCACTTGTTGAAGGCATGCATGGCCACAGGCATTTCTTTTTTGTGCACAACATAATTCAAATCAAGCATGCATAGCTTAAGCCATATGTGTGCAAACGGTTGCTCTCAATTGCCGTTGACTTTGAGGAGAACCACTCTAATTGCCCGACTGGATATTTCAGTTGCTATGATGTAACCGATTGTTTAATCTGCCAATCATAGGGCTGACTCTTAGGTTAAAGAATTTTTCAAAGAGATGAGCTGTTTTTGTTTGTTGTCTCTCAAAATCCACTCGTTAGATTTTTAAGTAAAGTTCAACAGAGGTGCTACTACTTGGGCGTCATCCAGTACACAGAAGTCCATAAACATTTGTATATCTCAAACAATTGTCGGGGTTGGCCAATCGACTACCACCACCACCCTATTTGGATCCATGGTAGTCCATCCAGCGTCAATCCGATGATGTGGCCCAAAAACTTGACGTAACATTGACCAAAGTAGCTCATTGAGAGTTGTTTTTGTTGAATCTCTCTCTTTGTAAAACCTTGAGAACTTTCAGGAGGTATCTATCGTCCACCCATAGCGTACGGATGTGCAGCACAGTATTGTCAAGGTACACAAAGACAGGGTCGTCAAGGAATGGCCAGAATGTATTGGTCATCACGGCCCTACATATGGCAGGGTGTTTGTGAGTCCAAATGACACCATGAATTTGACGTGCTCATGTTACCGTCTTCGGAACATAGTCTTCTTGATGTCTTTATGTGGTATAAGGATCTGCTAATGACCATCTTGCAAGTAGATTATTCTTATGGTTTGGGCTCCGTAGAGTTGATGAAAGTTTTCTTTGGCGCGAGGGAAAGGGTAACCGTTCTTGAACATTGCCTTGGACACTGTTATCTTATGAAGGAGTGGAAAGCACAAAGTCTCGTGCGTATTGCAACCAAGGCCAAGTAGGGGGATTTGTGAGAGCATTTGACCATGTCATGTCCTGCAACAACTATGACAACCCTATCACTACATGACCTGTCGCAATGAGCGCGCACCGCATCGCTGAGCAGGATGGCATGTATTACATACGCATAAAGCACATCAACATTGAGCACGGTTGAGCTGGAGTGAACCCATTTTCTGTGGCGCCGTTCGCATGACTAGAGTTGACATGCAGTAGGCAAGTTGCCTTCTCTTGAAGGAGCTTTGCAATGGGAAGTTCAAGATGGTGCATGCTGCTGGCCTTCAATCAGCGTGTGCTCATTTTGGATGACACATCCCCCTTCTTCATTGTGATTCCCTTTCACCAACACCTTCCTTGCGAGTGTTTTGATGTGAGCCGTCCCTATCTGGTTGCACATCTTCTGCTAACCACTCGGCCGTGTCCATGCTCGTGCAGCTTCCTGATGCGGACCCAACTAGTGCCGAGCACCTACTTGTGGTGGCCCCATCCAATAGCATCTGCCAGACAGCTGCCACGATGTCCCGGCTGCTTGTTGGGGTGCTCTGAAGTTTTTCCTGCATCCTTTGGAGATTTCTCGGTGGACTTGATCTTGAGCCCGATTTCCATGTTATGCAATGTGTGTCCACCGATCGATACCAGACCTGTGCGTGTGACCAATCGTAGCGTCCAAATTGAGATTCTGCATGTCTAGGTTTAGATGGTGTTGCGTTTGGATGCCTCTGCGCAGAGTTACGACCAAAACGATGAGATGGGTCGGGTTTTAAGATGAATTGACACTGCAGCGTGCATCACCCACCATGCGCCACAGTAGGTATTTATGCTGTGTACTTTTAGATGCAATTTCTCTCTACATTTCAAAAGCTATTGAAGCTTATGAGACTTTGCACATCTCCCTAGCCCAACCCTTGCTGGTTCTTGTACCTGCCTACTTGCAATTGCGTCAGTCGACTAGATGTGTCACCACGTTAGCCACAGAAAGACTAGGAAGCTTCATAGCAGTTTCTTATGGTATCATAGCAGCAAAACCCTTCTTGATTTGCTACACCACAGAGAGGCAACAGTAGTAACAGGAGTGAATCACTACAGCAGCCGCACACTGGGACCCGTTGCATCAGTCGCTGGCAGAAGGGACATTGCCTCGACATCAGTAGAATCGACATCACCACACGACTATTAGAGTGGGTGGCAAAACCAGTAGTGGCAGCGTGAGTTACCGCCACCATTGTAGCAGTAACAGCAATGGAAACAACAAGATGCAGCTGCTCCACCGAGCGACAACAACTGCACTGAGTAGTAGCAACAAATTGTTTGGCTACGACCACGGGTACGAGAAAATCAAAGGAGAAGCAACTTCTAGCAGTAGCTGGTGGCAGCGGCTGTAAGGAACAGCACCGAGTAGAGGCAGCGGATGCGAGCAATGGCAGCAGCAGCGAGCAGCAGTAGTGGTAGTAGCAGTCATGAGTAGCAAAAGCAGCGTAGCAGCAGTAGAAGAGGCGACAATAGTGCAACATAAGCATTGCACCTGCTGTAATGCCAGCAGAAACAGTAGCAGTAGTAGCACTATAGTAGCACCGCAGCCGCAACAACTCCTAAAGTAGTGTAGCAGAAATAGCAGCGGCTGCGACATCAACAGTACCGTGGAAGTATTGGTCACGGCTGCTACCTTGTGCAGTACAAGAACTGTACAACAGCTACTATGCAACACTGCTACATAGTAGTACTGCTGTGCAGAAGCTATGCAACACCTGAGAGCCGTGAGCAGGAGGTGACAAGGTCATCCCTCCTTCTCAGCCATGCAAAGTCTGCGTGAGTCAACATGTTTTACTGGCAAAAAAATGCTTGCAAAAAAATCGCTGGCGTGAAATACGCTTGTTTATAAAGTGGTATTAACGTCATCACGAGGAATACCAATGTCAGCAAGTTTTGGGTCAAAACGTCAGTTTTGCCAAGGTCTTTATTCCTCAAGAAATGCTGACGGTTTCCGATTTGGACCACTCTGGAATTCGGATCCATATTGAGCCGCACCCGTGGTACCGTTCTGTGACAAAGGAAAGGGGCTGGCAGACCCCTCCTCTTCCACCTCCTTGGGCATCATGATCCCACGGTTGTAGTCACTTGCAATTGACGGACTTCGCAAGACGTAGGATAAGATGCACCACGAACAGTAGCGTCAAACCAACGTACTGCAGGAGATCGTTGACTTACTGAGGAGGCATTCAAGAGCCTCACAGCAGATACCAGGGAGACGCGCTGTGTTGCACTATTTGCTTCGTAGTCTATGCCCTACTCGGAGCCGCGCCCTCAGCACCCCTCATGACAGGTTAAGGCTTGGGATAAGGATAAGGAGGAAATAGAGGATGACACACGTGATGACGAGATTCGTGAGAGGATGTTGATGACAAAAGGTGATGATGGAGGTGGAGACATAATGACATGGCCACGAGGCACCATGTGATGGCCACGAGGTACCATGTGATGTTGCCTTATGCTCTGATACCATGTCAAAAAGATAAGATGCTTGGTCGGGAGTAGATCAGAATCAGGTAGAAGCAATGAGAGATGCAGAAGCATAGGTTCATGACGGAAGCAAAGATACAAGATTGAGACGAGGGATTTAGTCGGAAATGCATCGAGAATAAAAGTAGAAGCCAAGGCAGAGTGATGGAGTGAAGAGTACAAAGGACTACAGTGAGAGAATGTTGACGCAAGAGACGATGCCTTGATGAGTTGAGCAGAACTAAGTGAATAAGTGAGAGTGATGGAGCGAAGATACGAGAGAATGGCAAGAGATTGGATGGCAAAGAATGAGCAAGCGAGGAATGGTAGGAATGGCACTCTACTTACTCTGCTATAGTGACTGCTTTAGAAACCGGTGCCATTGTTCTTTGTGCTTCCGTTGTTGATGACATGTATCTTGTGTCTCATGACACTCCCTATGCTTCTTCTCCCTCTCCTTCTTTTGCGAGTGTGTTTATCGTTGGTATTCTCTCTCTTGAACACCAGCACCTGCTGCATCGCCACATCTACCATGTGAGCTTAGACATTTTGTCCAATCTCATTTGGACTCAGCATGTCCTTGGTCTTGACACGGCTTCCTTCGAGAAGCCGTCCAAGACCGGTCGTCTTTTTTGCATCCAGGATAAGATGCATCACAGTACTTACCCTGAATCCACTTCTTGGATACTGCATCCACTAGAGTTTATCCATTCAGACCTCCTTGGTCCCAATCAGTCGAGCCACTTTCGGATCAGGGTCGATATGTTCTCACCCTGATTGATGACTTCACCCGGATGTATTCGGTCTACAGCCTCAAGAGTGATGCTGTCCTGACGGTCCACATGTAGCTGGTGATGGCTGATCTCATGCCTTGTTCACCCTTCACACGTTCCGCTCAGATTGTGGTGGCTAGTTTTTAGGCGAGATGGACACATTCTTTGCTGAGCACGGTGTTTATCACCTGCTCTGTGTCCCTGGTAAACCACACCAGAAACAAAATATCTGAGTGGTAGAACCGCACCATAGGGGATGTGGTCCGGGCCATGCAATCTGAGTGTGGTCTGCTGGAGTGCTTTGCTTTTAAGGGTTTCTCCTACATGACGTGGGTTTGGAACCGCCTGCCATATGGTCCTCTTCTAGACCATGTCACACCGTACGAGCTGTTTAGCCATCATGCCGATCCCCATCTCACTCGCATCTGGGGGTCCCTAGCTTTTGTCCGGTATACCGAGGACTTACAAGGGCCTAAGGTATCACCTCGAGGTCACATGTGTGCCTTCCTGAGCATTTCCTCACGGTCGAAGGGCTGGCACTTTTGGGACCTTGCTTGCCATCACATTGTTGATTTCAAGACGATATCTTCTTTGAGGTCCTCACCTACCTATCCAAAATCATGTCGCTGGCTGCCAACCATCGGCATGGACGATCTAACCATCTTGATTGTAGGTCCAGTAGCCTCGTCCGTTCTTTGTGGTATACCTAATTCCATTCCAATGTCATTCCCCTCTGGCACACTTGATATCGTGCGAGCTTCAGTTCCCTCTGGCACAACTGATCTTGTGCCAGTGCGAGACCCCTCGGACACACCTGATGCAGTGCTCGTGACCGTTCTCTCAAGCACACCCGATCTCACGCCGGTGACAACATCTCCAGTCACACCTACTCTTCTGCCTTTACCTGCTTCCCCTACGTGTGAGCTAGCACCTGTCCATGATTCTCCTGTACTCTCTTCCCATCCGTGTGAGTCCACAACCCCTATAGCTGTAGCCGAGTCGCCTGTTCCTCAGCCCGAGATGCGCACCTCAACATGGGACGACTCCCGCAAGCCCAATGGTCGTCTCTCACCACTGGCCTCTAGGGCGCAATGGACAACTGGCTCTGTACCTTGACGCTTGATTCGCAGTATTAAGAGTGGTAAGGCCTAGGATGAAGGCCCTTGGCCTGAGTGTCCAAGCAGACTACATTGAGGTGCATCCAACGTGTCCTATCTCTCACGAGTTTGTCTCGAGTGAGCCCTCGGTTGCTGATGTCGCAGCTGATCTTGTTATGGTCGGACCACGCTGGGAGGCATGCGTTTTGGGCACCCGGAGCTCTCCCTCGACGGTGCCTAATCCAAGCACATTGAAGGAGGTGCTCCAGGCTGAGGATGCAAAGCTGTGATGTGCTGCTTGTGAGGATGAGCTGAGAGACATCCGTGAGCACGGTTTCTATGAGCTTGTTGATCTCCCGCCTAGGAAGAAGGCTATACAGGTCAAGTGGGTCACAAGACGGTGAATCTTGACGGCTCATTGGACCGCTCAAGGCCCGCTTGACAGCGTAGGGGTTCTCATATGTTGATGATGTGGATTTCTCTGACGCATTCGCACCCGTTGGCCGTATGACCACCGCTCGTAACCAGTTTGGGATTGTTCCTCACCACAACTGGGAGCTGTACCAGATGGGTGTGAACAAGGTGTTCCTCCATGACACTCTAGAGGAGGAGGTTTACATGGTCCAGCCGCCATGTTTTAAGGTTGGTGACAAGGTCAAGCGCTTGTGCAAGGCCTTCTACGGACTGAAGCAATCACCCCGGTGCCGGAACCAAGAGATCATTGGCACATTGACACGTGCCGGCCATGTGCAGAGTGACGCCGGCCTATGCCTCTTTCTCAGACGGAAAAATGAGAGCTTCACGGCCATCCTGGTCTATGTGGAAGACTTCTTCTTTACATTTCCTTTAATTGGTACTGTGAAGGAGGCCAAGGCAATTCTTCAGGCTGCCTACAGGATGAAAAACCTTGGTCCTAGAACTGTGTTCCTTGGGATGGAGATCGTACGTGATCGTTAGCGACAGACACTCCTCTTGTATCAGGCACGTTACGCCAACATTGTGGGAGAACGGTTTGTTGAACTCCTTGATGTAGTTCCCACAGCCGCCATCCCTATCACGCCTGATAGAAGCATGTCCAAAAGGTGGATAAACTAACACTGCTGGAGAAGACAGTGGAAGTGACTTTGTACTTGCGCCTCATTGGCTCCTTGATGTACTTGTCCACAACCAGACAACCCATTTGCCTTCAGCGTCAACCTCCTTTCACAGTTCTTGCAGTGTCTTCGGGCGAGAGCTCTTCACGCAGTTGCACGAGTGGCACGATATGTGGTTTCCACATCGTGTCTTGGGTTCTACTTTCGATGGTATTGTTCAATGATAGTTAACGGCTACAAAGACAGTGACTGAGCATGGAGCATTGATGGGCACAGTTGTACAGGCAATGTCTTCTAGCTTGGCGGCACCACTCTGTTGTGGCGCATCGGCAAGTAGGGCTGCATTACATGTAGCTCATTAGAGGCTGAGTATGTTGCGTTGGGACTGGGGTTGCTGAGGCGGTGTGGATGTAGCGTCAGTTTGTGAGTTGCGTCACATTTTGCCTTGCATCATTTTGCGCTATGATAACTAGAGTTCTCTTGCCATTGCAGAGAACTCTTGTCTGTTTGATTCACGCACGAAGCACATTGCCTTTGGTAACAACTTTCTGCGTCATCTTGTGGAGCGAGTGGTGATCTCCGTCATCTGGGTCGGCACAGACATGCAGCGGGCTGACTTCCTGGCTAAGGAACTGGCGTACGGAAATGTTATGGTGGCTATTCGTTCCGTCAGGCTTTGCCCCTTGCCTGAGGGTGGCTGAGAGTGGGGTGTGTGGGTATGGATGGTTGAGCATCTTGTTGCACACATGTGTCAGTGAGGCAGTGTTGTGATGCCAGCTGTCCATATCTGTTTATGCAGCTTTTTGTGATCACTCGCCCGTGTCCATGCTTGTGCAGATCCCTGATGCAGACCCAGCTAGCGTCGGAGCACTAACATGTGATAGCTCCATCCAACAGCTACCACGATGTCCCGCATGCTTGCTAAGGTGCTCTGAAAGTTTTCTATAGCCATTTTTTTTTGTGTACTAGCTCTTGAGCGCAATTTGCATGTTTTGCAATGTGTTTCTACCGATCAATGTTGAACTTGTGTGTGTGATTAGTGTAGCGTCTACCTCAGGATTTTGCATCTCTAGTTTCTTATGCTGGTGCATTTGGATGCCTGTGCGCAGATTTACAACCAAAATAGTGGTTTTGGGCTGCTTCTAGGAAACACGGACACAGTCGTGTGCATCACCCACCATACGCCACGGCAGGTATTTATGGTGTGTGCTTGTCAGTTGTCGTTTCTCTCTGCATTGCTAAATCTATTGAAGCCTATGAGACTTTGCACATCTCCCTAGCCCAACCATTGGTGTTTCTTGCACTTGCGTGCTTGCTAGTGCGGCTATTGACTAGACTATCGCCACGTCAGTGGCAGCAAGGCTATGAGGCTTCATAGCAGTTTCTCAGAGATTGCTCTCACCATTGCTTCATGCTTGTGACGCACAGTGTCCATGGGCAATGGAGAGTGTTGTATCAAACGCGGTGACCCTCCGACTTGCTGCCATTGATTTGTTCGCAAACTGTAGTAATTGGCGACTGTTTTGACAGCAACTGATTCAATGTGGAATAGTTCACGCACTTGTCGATGATTTCATTTTTAACTGCTTGGCTTTGTCTTCCTCAGTTTGTGACTTTCTCGTCAGGCTACAGGTAACTTTGTAGCATGTCAATTCCTTTTCTGCATCTATTGTTGCTTACGGTTTGTCATTCGAACAATCAACCAGCCTGAGCCACTTACCAGGTCCTGCCCTAGAAATTTGCTGTCAAGCGCTGTCAAAAGGAAAGTTGATCTTGCCACCCAAAAAGCAGGCCTATGTGGTCGCATTAGTGGGCTTGCCAAGGCGAGGGGAAGGAGGGTATTGTTGGTGTATGGGAATTGAGCTGTCATGTAGTCTTGAGTAGAGAAAGCCTCCCAGCTTGTGCTGATGGTTCTCCAGTGGCTACCTTACTCCCTCTGTGATACGCATGGTGCATTCTTGCAGCTCAGTTCATGCATACATGTTTGTAGAGTTTTCTCGGTGGTTGAGACCTAGGTACTTGGTGGTTTGTACTAGTACCTCGGGAGACCCCATAGAAATACACCACATAGTCTCTGATAAGTGGTGCACTCCTTTTGTGGTCAAGACCCAGGTACACGGTGGTTTGTACCGGTACCTGGGGAGACCCGGCACTGATTGGCCTAGTCTTTGCGACCCTCTGACAGCCGTGTGTATTTTTCATGTGGCTGAGACCCGGACATCTGGTTTCCTGTTCCGGTGTCTCGGGAGGCCTAAAATTGCCTAGCTTGGCTAGTCGGTGATGCTATTGTGTCACGGCACAGTCTGGATACATTTGGGGTACATTGCATGTTTTCCCGTCGGCCGAGACCCGGGCACCCGGTTGACTGTTCTAGTGCCTCGGGAGACCTCTACGATTGTCTTCATGCTCTATGACATGCATATTACCCGTTCGTGCCTTTTGCTACGACGGGGATGACGGGGCCTGATGGGCTAGCCTCTAGTCCCTAATGCATAAGCCCTCAGCATGGCTCATTGTATTCTCTCCTTGATTCTTAAGTCATTCGTTCCAGACGTGGCCAAATCTTGGCGTTGCATTTCTCCCGCTCACCACCAGAGCTCATGTCTCATCCAGCATGGGCCTGCATGCCCTAAATGTATTTCAGCATGGTATCAGAGCATAGGGGGGCCGCTTGAGCAACAAAGCAGTAGAAAAGATCTGGAACGCAGCTTGGGTACTCCACGTTGCACCACACAAACAGAAGGTTGCGAGAGACACAATCATGTCGGCAACAGCAGCAAGGACTTCTCCAAAGTAACCGTTAGATTTAGAGTACATTGATATTCTACCGGGTGCTGCTGAAGCTGCTGTATGGGCGACGGAAGAAGCAATACCCAATCTGGCAACAGCGGCTGAACAACCAGCTGCCACACCCCTTCTGACAGGAGACTGTGAGTGGCCTCGCTACCAGCCAAGTACCGCGCAAACAACAGCAGCCACAGCAGCAGCAGCTGCATCGCAGTCACGTGCAAACAGCGTGTAGCAACAGCGCAGGGCAGCAGCTGCCATGTGCATTTGCATTGCTAGCTACGAGCCAGTCGCGTAGTTAGAGCCAGTCAACAACAACCGGCAACCGCAAGCAATTAGCTGCCGTAGCAACATTGCTCACAGAGGCAGCAACTCGAGCGGCGGCAAGCAGTAGTAGAAGCAGCAAGCAGCCGCGTTTGAAGCGGCTGAAGCACGTAGCAGCAGCAAGCAGCCTGCAGGGTAGCGTGCAATCAGCGCGTTCAGCGGCGAGCAGCAACGCGCAGTGGCAGCAGCTAGCAGAAATTTTTGGCAAGCAACAGCTGCGCGCATGAAACTTGCTAGCAGCCTCTCACAGATGAGCAACGTATAACCCGCTACCTTTGATCTACAGCAGCAGCAAGAGCATTGCGGAACTTGCGCGTCTAGCGGCAACAACAGCTACATTACACAGCCTGTGCGTCTGACAGCCATTGCATGCGAGCACCAGTGGTAGCAGCGTACAACAGCCTAAGCGCAGATTGTGCTGAAGCTATCTAACGTGACCTGAGCAGCAATATTGCACAGCTTGCATGCACAGCAGCCGCAGATCTGAAAAGGAAGCGGCAGCCAGCAGCCTGCAAGCAGCCAGCAGCGTGGCAGACAGACTTTGGAAACTTTGCCAGAAGCAATGCAGGTGCAGTTTACGCTGCAGCCGCTGACGTCTGGTTGCGATGTCACTTCGCTGGCACCTCGATCGAGGCTACCGGCAAAGCCTACCCACGGTTTTTGCGTGGGTGCAAAATCACCGATGCGACCGGGGGTGGTTGTCCTCTCCACATCTGACCGGACCTGAGCCAACCAAACTGAAAAAAAAGACATCTAGGCCAAAGGGGCAGTCGAGTAAGCCTGGGTACTCGATAAACCAGGGGGGTACTTTTGAACTTTTCTTACAGAACAGACATTCCTTTTATTTTCTCCTTTTGTAGAAGAAAGCAAAGGGGGGAAGGGAGCTTTCCCTCTTTAGCTCGAGCACGTTTAACGTGCGCTACCCCCCCTTTTAGCTCCTTCACCTAGTTCAACTAAATCCGGGCTCCTAACCCGGATCTTTGCATTACCTATTCTCCTTCATCCTCATCTTCCTCATCTTCTTCTGAGGGACCTTCTCCAGCTGCACTGGACCTTTCATCTCAGTCTGCGGCTATTCTATCCATCCTCCGCCTCACTGGTGTGATGCCCCCTCCCAGTCAGCCTCCAGCCCAATGAGAGCATCCTCATCCAGCGCATCATGTTAGTCTCGTCTCTGGCACGTCTTCATCTCCACCAGCTTCTACCGTTGCACCGGTTGGGAGGGGGGGTGTGTGTGCATCCGTCCACTTTGACATCGACTACGCCAGTGAGCTTAAAGGATGGAGCAGGAGCACCTAGTACTCCATCTATTAGAGTAGGCCCAACAGCAGTAGCAGCATCAGACACATCCACACAGTCTACATCCACATTTCTCGCATCCTCTACAGTACCAACTTCATCAGCTACATTTGCTGCACCAGCTGTCCTACCTGTTGCATCGCCAGCAGCAGCGTCCTCTATAGCTTCTACAACTTTAGCAGTAGTAGCAACATTAGACACATCCACAGAGTCTACATCCACGCTTCTCGCATCCTCTACAGTTTCAGCTGTTGGCACTAGTGGGTGTGGATGCACCCTCAAGGCTGCCTAGCTCTTGTTGATGCACGCTACCAATGTTTGGGGCAGCCAATGGACACCATTGGTGAAGAGTGTGGAGCACAAGGATCACAGATATGAGAGGGCAGAACACGTTGCATTCAGTAGAAATGAATCGAAAAACGTTCTTGTTGCTAAGAATAGTGATATTGCATCAGATCCTTATAGCCTGTGATCTAAGCTTTCTAATGCATCCAAGAACGCCCAAATCGGAGCACTAGAGCCCCTGCTACGGCCGTCAAAGTAGCCCTTGGTGGAGCCGCCCACCTTGCCTTGCAAGCTGGGCAACGGGAGGCGCTTCACTGATGACTCGTCGGAGCGCCTTTCCTCGCCCAGAGGTCAAGCAGAACTTCACCCTGGTCAAAGAGAATCTCCTGGTTGCTTCCTTTATGGCCCTGGTGCATTTGGGGGTCGTTGGAGACGAACTCCCATCACTGGCGGTGGATTATCCCGCCACCCATGGCGGGTACCAGATTCCACCCATCCAACACCCGAATTTCGGGCTGGGCTATCTTTCTGAATACTCACTCAATTTGAGCAATTCAAAGCTCGATCCTGCATGAAAAAATGCAAGAAATCCAAATATAAAGTCAGATTAGATGTTGAATGACTTCTTAGTGGTCGAACCAGGGAGTACGATCAACGACACTCATGGCAAGGGGCACACCATGTCAACAATCTCCTCCTTGCACCGCAGCCTTGATGCCCTGTCCTTGGAACCTCTAGCATTTTAAACCTCACAACGCAGACCGAGCTCCATGCATCTCACTTCATGCCTGTCCTTGGGCTGTGCCTTGGTCATGGTGTAGGCGAGCATGCGCTTAGTGCCACAATACACAATAGTCGGATCTCCCTTCGCCACCAAGTCTCGCGCGTAGTGATGCCTGATCTCAATGCGCTTGGTCCTCCTGTGCAGCATTGGGTTCTAGGTGAGGCTGATGGCACTCATGTTGTCCACTTTGAGTACCATCGGCTTCTTTTGTGGCACCCCGATCGCCTTTAGCAGCCGCCGCAGCCACACCGCCTTCTTTGCGGCTTCCGCAAGTGCCATGTACTCCGCTTCGGTGTTGGACAGTGCCCCGCTGTCTTGCTTCTTGCTTGCCCATGAAACTACTACACCACCAAGCACAAACACGTAACCCGAGATTGATTTTCTGCCATCCATATCACCAGCCCAGTCAGCATCGGAGTAGCCGACCAACTCGCGGGAGTCGTCATGCGCTCCCCCTCCAAAAACCAACCGCGACTGTTTAGTCGCCTTGAGGTAGCGAAGAATACACTTCACCGCTTGCCAATGTAGCTGCTCGGGGCCAGCAACATAGCGGCTCACTTGGCCCTTCGCGAAGGCGAGGTTGGGCCGCGTCGCCACCATGACATACATGATGCTCTCCACTGCGGACTGGTACGGCACACCTGCCATCTCCTCCTTCTCCTCATCCGTGCTCAAACCCATGCTCGAGCTCAGCTCACATGTGGTGGTCATGGGTGTGCCGATGGGGTTGCACTCCTCCATGTTGTAGCGATGAAGCACCTCTTGCATGTACTTTGCCTGCCCCATCTCCAGCATGCGTGCCTTGCGGTCCCTCTTGATGGCGACTCCGAGGTAGTACTCAAGCTCGTCCATGTCGTTCATTTTGAACCGATCGCCCAACTGCCGCTTGAGGTTCACCAACTCCTCCATGTCCGATGACACGAGGATGAGGTAATCCACGTAAAGGACCAGGATCTGGTTCAACCACGGCTGCTTCCGCACGTACACGCTCTGATCCGCTTTGCAGCACTTGGAGCCAAGCTCGGCTATGAAGCCGTCCATTTTCAGGTACCACATAAGTGGCGCTTACTTCAGCCCATAGAGTGCCTTGCGAAGTCAACACACCTTCCCCGGCGGTGCGTCCACCCCCTCAGGCACCTCCATGATGACCTCCTTGTCCAGGTCGCCATTGAGGAACACGGTTTTCACGTCTATTTGGTGAACTTTGTAGTTGCGCGCCACCGCCACAGAGAGGATGGAGCGGATGGAGGCGAACTTTGTCACCGGTGCGAAGGTCTCATCCTAATGTTCACCCTTCAGCCGGGCGTACACCTTTGCAACTAGCTGCACCTTGTACCACTCCACCTTCCCCTCCTTGGTGAGCTTCTTCTTGAAGATCCACTTGGAGCCAATGATTTTTGCACCCTACGGCCTGTCAATCAGCTTCCAAGTGCCATTCTCTTCATGGGACACGAGCTCAGATTTTATGGCTCCCTCCCACTCAGCCCCATCCTTGTGCTGTAATGCCTCCTTGACGGTCTCGGGCTCCTCTTGTGCAAACAACGCTCGAGCGAACCCAAGTCAGATGCCCTCCGCGGCATTGTACCGTCCTCCTTGCGCGTCCGCTTCTTCGGGGCTGTTGTTCCTACCCTCTCGCGGCGCCACTCGCACCGCTATCCTACCCCCCCTCTCTTGGAGACCGTGGAGATGTGGGCTCACTCCTGGCCTCCCTGTTCAGCTCCATTGCTGCCGGCACTTCGGAATCATTGTCCGACTCGGCTGAGTGCAAATCAGCCGCTCCCCCATCCCCCGGATGGTTCTCGCCGGTTGGAGCTCCTCCCACGTCACCCTCTTTTGCATCCTTTGGCGTCTCCCCCTCGAGGAGTGGCAGCCATTCCCCCCGCTCGGAGAGACCCGCATCCTTGTCCGTCCAACAGCTGTTCTCGTTGAACGTGACGTCGTGACTCTTCACGATCTGCTGCCTCCGTGGGTCGAAGAGCCGGTACGCCTTGCTCCCGCTCTCGTACCCAACGAAGATGCACCGGCGAGTCCGTGGATCCACCTTGCCCCGCCCCTCCTGTGCTTGCACAATAGCATGTGCAACACAACCAAACGTGGGGAGGTGTGCCACAGTTAGCTTCCTCCCGCTCCACACTTATTGTGGCATTATCCACACCTTGGACTCCGCATGTTTTAGCGGCTTCGTCCGCGTCAGGTTCATGTACGCCGCTGTCCGTGCCCCATATCCCAGTCTTGTTGCGCGAGGTCGGCATTGCTCAACATGGACCGGACCATGTTGAGGATGGTGCGGTTCGCCCTCTCGGCGATGCCGTCCTGCTGCAGAGAATGTGGCCTAGTTTCTGCCACGCGATCCCCTTGTTCTTCATCCATGCCGAGCAGCCCTCGTACTCGCAACCGTTGTCGCTCTGGAATGCCTTCACCTTCAACCCTGTTTGCCGCTCCACTGACGCCACAAACTCCTACATGCACAACAGGACATCACTCTTCCTCTTGATGATGTAGAGGTAGAGTTTGCGGTTGTGATCGTCGATGAAGCTCACAAAGTAGCAAGCGCCCCCGATGGAGCTCTCAAATGGCCCACACACGTCAGTGTACCATCAAACGCCCGCCGAGTTGCCTTGCTGGCCACGCACGGCTCGCACACGAAATTCTTGGCTACGTCAAGGCCCTTGACCTCAAGACCCTGCATCATTTCCTTCTTTGCCATATCCTTCACTGTTGCAGGTGCAACATACAATCACCTTGCCATCCCCCTCCTTCCGGATGATGGCCTCTTTTTTGTTGAAGACTACCTCGAGCCCCTTGTTGGTAAGGCGGCTCACTGACAGCAGGTTTGCCCCAAAGTTGGGCATGTGGAGCACGTCGTAAATGGTGCATGGAAAAAGAATTCGCGCACCACGGACTCGATGCGAACATTGCCTTCACCCATGGCCAACTCTATTTTGCCGTTGGCCACTGTCATGTGCCGCTTGGTGGCGCCGTAGGTGACGAATGCCGCCCAGTTGCATTGTGTGTGGTGACCTGATCCCGAGTCGATCACCGTGACATCCGGATGTGTCAGGTCGGTAGACTCCCTAGCCATCATGGCTTGGGTGTCCTTCTTCCGGCCCTTCCCGGGCTGGTCCGACTTCTTGTTGGGGCAGTCGAGTGCGTAGTGGCCCTGTTTGCCACAGTTGTAGCAATCCCCCTTGTTGTCACCTTCCTTGGTGCCCTGCTTGGCACCCTTCCCCTTCTTGCCTCCCCCTCCACCTTGAGGGCGGACAGCATAAGCGGAACTTGACATTGCCCCGCTCTCTCTCCCACCGCGCCGCATCCATTCATTGCGGACGTACTCAGCCACCTTCAGGTATTTCAGCTCATCGGTGGACCAGCCGCCTACGACGATGATCATGGGACTCCAACTGTCTAGCAAGGCCAGGAGGAGGATCATGGCTTGCAACTGAGGGTCGACCTTCCATCCAGTGGCTACGCACTCTGCAGTGAGGGACTCGATTTGTTGCAGGATCTTCATGATGTCGTCGCCTTCGTTGGCTCGGAGGGTGACGAGCCTCTTGAAAATGAAGAGCTAGTTAGCAAGGTTGGTGGACTGATAGATGGTGCAAAACCTCCGCGGCCTTTGTGCGTCCTAATCAGTGTGCGCTGCGGAGGAGCTAGCGCTAACACCAACAAAGCAAGCTCCTTTATGCGCTTCTTGTACTTGTCCACTTCCTCCGTCGTCGCCGTATCCGGAGGGGCGGTCTCTTTACCGTTGACCGGCTCAAGCAGACCCTTGTCATTGATGTAGACCTCCAAATGCCACCTCCACAAAGGGAAGCTGTTCCCGTCAAACTGGGAACGGCTTGGAGACGGCGCCAATGCTCTCTTGCTTGGTCGTTGCCATGGCCCACGGCGGTAGCGTGAAAGTTGTAGAGCTAGGATCCTTGTAGGCACGTGGGCCCATAACCCTTTGTTGGCACTAGTGTTTGTGGATGCACCCTCAAGGCTGCCTAGCTCTTGTTGATGCACGCTACCAATGTTTGGGGCAACCAATGGACACCATTGGTGAAGAGTGTGGAGCACAAGGATCACGGATATGAGTGGGCAGAACATGTTGCATTTAGTAGAACTGAATCCAAATACGTTTTTGTTAGTTAGCATAGTAATGTTACATCTGATCCTGATAGCCTGTGATCTAAGCTTTCCAACGCATCAAAGAACGCCCAAATTGGAGTAGTAGAGCACCTGCTACAGCCGTCGAAGAAACCCTTGGTGGAGCCGCCCACCTTGCCTTGCACGCTAGGCAGCGGGAGGCGCTTCGACGATGACTCATCGGAGCGCCTTTCCTCGCCCAGAGGTCAAGGAGAAGTCCACTCTGGTCAATGAGAGTCTTCTGGTTGCTTCCTCTATGGCCCTGGTGCATTTGGGGTTCGTTAGAGACGAACTCGGATCACTGGCGGTGGATTATTCCGCCACCCATGGTGGGTACCAGATTCCACCCCTCCAACACCCAAGTTTTGGGCTAGGCTAACTTCCTGAATACTCACTCAAAACGAGCGATTCAAAGCTCGATCCTGTATGGAAAAATCCAAGGAATCCAAATCTAAAGTCAGATAAGATTTTTGAACACTTCTTAGTGGTCGAACCAGGGAGTACGATCAACGACACTCATAGCAAGGGGCACACCATGTCAACATCAGCTGCATCAGCTGGTAGAGCTACATTTGCTGCACCAGCTGCCTTACCTGTTGCATCGCCAACAACAGCGTCCTCTAAAGCCTCTACAGCTTTAACAGCCGCAGCATCAGCGTCATCTGCTGCACCCACAGCTTCATGGGCATCAGCCTCTTCTAGAGCACTTACTTCGCTTACAGCACCAGCTACATCAGCCATGACAACTGCTCCAGCAGTACCAGCTCCTCCATCTTCCACCACAAACGTGTCATCAGCTTCCTCTCTAGTGTTAGCTTCTTTGTCTACATCGCCTTCAACAGCAGCATCGACACCTCTGTCAGCATTAGGTACTTTAGAAGCATCAATGACAGCTGCATCCCTTAGTGGCGACTACACCAGCTGTATCCCTTAGTGGCGACTACACCAGCTGTATCTGGTGTCTCTATAGTGCCTTCATCTTGCACATCAGCTCTACTCCTTGTATTGGCTGCACCGACCTCATCATCCTCACCAGATGGACCAGTTTTATTGTTGGGGTCAATGTCTTCATTAGGATCCTGTGCATGGACAGTGTCGGTGCCGTCAGGATCATCATATGCTCCAGATGCTCCAGATGCTGCATCAGCTCTATCTTCTGCACCAGTGACAGCACCTACACCTTCCTCAGCATCATCCTCTGGGACATCAGCTCTATTGACATCGTCTTCAGCACAAACAACCTCGGTTGCATCTACTGTATCAGCAGCACCACCTGCATCAGCAGCACCAGCTACATCAGTAGTACCACCTACACTAGTTGCATCACTTGTATGGACGACATCAACATCATATCTGGCATCAGCTGCATCGGCAGCACCAGCTCCACCATCAGCATCAGCTGCATCACTAGCATCATCCACATCAGCAGACTCTGTTGCATCGACCGCATCAGTTGTGTCTGATGTTCCCTCAGTTGTCAGTGATCGTGTAGTAGCTGATAGAGATATCATTATTACGTCTAAGGTCATGGGGGGAGCACTAGAGTCTTGCCCATCTCTAGTAGTGACTGCAGGGTCAGGTCCCTACACTAGATCGACAACACCTAGTCATTCTTTTCCGAGATGTCGAGCTAAGGAGGAGGAGGTTTTCTCCTAGATCAGTGCACAGGAGACTTACGTCGCTACCATTCGAGGGATATTGTTCTGCGATATCCCTCCATCACAGGATACACCATGTTACATCTTCACTGGGGACATGGAGAGGAGCAATTACATACAGATCTCCAGAGAGTGTGCGCTGAGGGATGCAAATGAGTGGTTGCGAGCACTATAGGATGCGTTGACCGAGATGCTCGCTAAGGGTTGTTGTGGACACAGGCCAGATGGTTCTGAGTCCGATTCCATAGCACCCTCGGACAACGCCTCATAGGATGGGGATCTTGATGTAGTGAGCAGTGACGATAGCTCGGACAGCCTTTGGACATCTTTCAGCTCACCCCCATCCTTGTCCTCTACACCTGGACCATCCCTCTTCACCTCCGATTCTTGCACGCCTCCTACCTCAGGGGTTGTCCTGCATCCACGTCCTTCTGATGACCCTTTGCCTCTGTCCGTGGACACCTTGAGACATGTTGCTTCAGGAGACGCGGCATCTGTAGCCACTCAGCTTCGAGCAGCAGAGATGGAGGTGGTTGTGCTATGTAGAGTGGTAGATTCCTTGTCCTCCACTTACAGTGAGGTGATGGCGGTGCTCGAGGATGTAGAGTTTGAGCTTCGCACAGTTGCTCAAGAGGATCATGTCGATCTGCGTCTTCGTGCCTCTCGTCTCCAGGGCGAGTTGGTCACAGCGCAGGGGTACTTGCACTCATTGGAGTGTGCAGGTTTTATACCACCTACACTGACGAGCTCTACACACACAGGCCCGGCTTCGTCCTCACCCTCTGTTCGTGGAGCGTTTACTACCATCCTCTCCTCACATACACTACCTGAGTCTCCTGGTTGGCACTTCTGGTAGCTGCCACATGTCGGGGCTCCAACTTCTCCCTCCTCTCCTGACTACCGAGCATTCGGCAGCGTCTTCTCCACCCCTGCACCCTCTGAGTCCAATCAGAGTGAGACCCTAGACCCTGGCAGCTGGGATCTCTGGCAGCCCCCAGGATTGTGAGGTGAGACTGAGTTGCCCTTCTCACACTACTCTGGAGCTGGTGAGTGACAGGTGTTGGACAGTGTATGAGTGAGTTGTGCACATGGTAGCTATCTCAGCCTCATCTTCCTTTCCTTGCTGACGTTTTCACATCCAGAGCCACTCTCAGGTCTAGCCATTGCTTGATTGTTCTCCCAGGATCGTTTGAGCCCGGGAGGACTTACTCTTCTCTCTAGGCCACAGTTTTGTAGCCTCCTACATGCAGGGGGGGCATACTTATCTGGGCACACCGGTGTTTGGGTTCATGTTCCCAGAATTCTGTCATTGAAGGGGAGTGTATTAATCTTTCCAGCTGGTACCCTTGTTGAGGGCTCTTATAGCCAAGGGGGAGCGTTGGTGTATGGGCTTTGTGTTCGTGTGTGGACTTTGGCCTGACACCCTTTTGAGGACAGCGAGGTTACCTGCGGTGTGGCACGATGCTATGGTCGAGGTTATGCTGGTCGAGACCCGCGCACATGGTGAGTTTCACCAGTGTGATGTGGAGACCCATTGCCTCTATGTGTTATGTATGATCCATGCAAGGTTATGCTAGTCGAGACCTGCGCACCTCTTGAGTTCTACCGGTGTGATGTGGAGACCCATTGCCTACATGTGTTGTGTATGATCCATGCATGATGTCGTCGAGACCCGGACACCCGGAGACATTTTTCCAGGGTCACGAGGAGGCCTTGTTTTTCTGTCTCTCTTGCATGATGTTTGACACATAGGTGTGTGATTGACTTTGTGCATGGTTGAGACCTGGGCATTTGGTGGGATGCACCATTGTCACGAGGAGACCCTGTGCTGTGGTCTGCTTGATCAGTGCTCGCTATGATTGGTTGCCCGAACCATCATCTCTTGCCTTCGCTCAGACATCGTTATGTTGACAGTTGTGTCAGCCAAGGGGAGTGTTGGTGTGTGTGGCTTCCACCTGTCACGAGCAATGGCAAGGAGAGCAGCGGTACAGGAGAACGCGACGACATGGTCCCGGATGCGGAGCCCGGAGACACCGACGCGTCGGTAGGTGGTGGACCACTCACTCGGAGCTAACCGACGACTGCCCCAGCGTCGTGGATGCTGTCTCGGACCTCCTGCAGGTTTTATGCAGCCTATCCTTGATGCGGACGCAGCTAGCACCGGAGCACCAACGAGTGGTGGCTCCATCCACCAGCTGCTGCCAGAGAGCGACCACGACGCCCTGGGTGCTTGCCGGGGTGCTTTGCGTTTTTTCTGCAGACGCTATAGTTTTCTTGGTGGACTAGCTCTTGAGCCCGATTTGCATGTTTTGAATTTTCTGTCCACCGATCGGTGCCGGACTTACGTGTGTGACCAGTCGTAGCGTCCGGCTTGAGATTCTATATCTCTAGGTTCAAACGGCGTAGCGTTTTGATTTGTCTACGTAGAGTTACGGGCAAAACAATGTTTTTGGGCCGGTTTTAGGACAGACCTTGCACTGTCGCGTGCGACACCTGTCGTGCGCCGCGGCAGGTATTCATGCAATGGAGTTGTCATTTGTTATATCTCTTTGCAATTGTATTCATTTTGAGCTTCTTGACACTCTGTACGTGTCCCTACGCAGCCCCTTGCAGTTTTGTCTCTGACTTGTGAATGTTGTCACACTCTGACCTAGCGCTGATGCCTAGTGATGCGGCAAGTGGTTAGGAAGGTTCTAGGAAGATCCTCACTGAGTTGTCATGTCGTCTTGTGTAGAGAAAGCCTCCCGACTTGTGCTCATGGTTCTCCAGTGGCTACCTTACTCCCTCCGTGATATGTATGGTGCATTCTAGCAGGTAAGTTCACGCATACATGTTTGGTAGACTTTTCTCGGTGGTCCTGACCTGGGTACTTGGTGGTATGTACGAGTACCTTGCGAGACCCCATAGAAATACACCGCATAGTCACTAACAGGTCGTGCACTCCTTTCCTGGTCGAGACCCACGTACACGGTGGTTTTGTACCGGTACCTCGGGAGACCCGGCACTGATTGGTCTAGTCTTCATCAACCCTTGAGAGACGTGTGTATTTTGCATGTGGTTGAGACCCGGACATCCGGTTGCTTGTTCCGGTGTCTTGGGAGGCCTAAACTTGCCTAACCTGGCTAGTTGGTGATGCTAGTGTGTCACCGTAGAGTCTGGATACATTTGGGGTGTATTGCATATTTTCTCGTCGATAGAGACCCGGGCACCCGGTTGATTGCTTCGGTGCCTCGGGAGACCTCCACTGTCGTTTTCATGCTCTATGACATGCATATTCCTCGTTCGTGCCTTTTGGTGCGACGGGGATGACGGGGCCTGGTGGGCTAGCCTCCAGTCCCCAGTACATAAGCCCTGAGGAGGGCCCATTGTATTCTCTCCTTGATTCTTAATTCATTCATTCTAAACTTGGCCAAATCTTGGCTTTGCATTCCTCCCACTCACCACCAGAGCTCATGTCTCATCCAGCATGGACCTGTACGCCTTAGACACAATTTAGCAAGTATCTCCTTTTCCAACTCATTGTCCCAGTTGCTTTTCATTCATTCGACTACAACTTTTTCATATCAACTGTGCCATATCTACAACTTTTTAACTTTCTAACTCAAAACTCCCTATGAACTTTTTGCTCACACAATTTCCTCTTCCATGATTGCGTCAAGTAGGAAATGTACTGCATTCCATCACACTCAAGAGGTGATGGGATGTCCTAGTGCATCTTCAGCACAAGAACAACCATGAAGCTTCGAGCACACCACCATGCGATGGGCCTCAAGGAAAGAATGTGCCCATGACACAAACTTGCATGGGCACCCAAAGAAACAAGGAGAAAGAGTGAATCCCAATAGCCGTGACCCAAATCTGCTCCTCTACCTCCCTTCCAGGTAAACCTTCCACCCAAGTAGCACGAAAACAGATCAACAATGTAGCCGGCAGTTTCGCTAGACACATTCCACAACCATTTCCGAGCGTCCTTAGTCCTTTGTAGCACATGTTGGAAAACATCATGTAGCCACCAGTGCCATGTTGCAGGACGGCAACATGAACAATGTCGGATGGCGGAGCTGGTAACGGAAGGAAAGACGAGATGCAGAGACATATGCCGATCTGATAAACACAGAACTCCCACAAATGTGTTCCCCAGTTGCCACTGTGCGTCACACGCCGAGAATCGTGCGCATCTGCTCGGGAGTGTGCCGGAGCATTGTACGCGGATCGGGATAGCCGTTGCGAGGGTTGACCACCGCACGGTACACAACCTCGTATGCCTCCGCCACTGCGGCAGCCACCGCCGCCGCCGCCTCCCCTCTCAGCCTCGGCAGCTGCACCGCTGCAAACTCTGGCAGACCACCGCCGCCGTCTCCGACACCGCCGGCACCGCCGGCAGACGCACTGCTGTTAGCACCTCTCGCCAACGTGGCAAATAGCAGCCTGAGAGCTTCGGACACAGCCGTTGGGGAAGTTTCTGGGAAGGACGCAAGAGGAGGAAGCGACTCAGCAGCTTCTGGGGTTTCAGCTGCAGCTGCGGCACGGGCTGCCATGATGGGGACGAT
>SZWC01015702.1:20217-36869 GCA_023375785.1 Penium margaritaceum | reverse complement strand
GCTGGGTGTACCTCTGAAAGCTCAGTGCGGACACTCAGGCCTAAGGCCTTTGTGCCTGGATCACCGCTCGCGATGCTGCGAGAGGAACGTCTGGGTCCGGAACCCGACGCTCGCTGAGCTCCAGAATCCAGTGGTCGAAGGCGACCACCGGGCTCACGGGAGTAACCGGAGGTCGAGGGGCGCACCTCAGGCTCAGGAACAGGTACGACCACAGGGACAGGTACGACCACAGCTGGTGAGGGCTGAGACGAGGCAGTCGGAGATGCCGTGCGCGGAGATGCGTGTGTGGGGGACACTGAGCTGGGGATGACAGCGGGCAAGGCTGGCCCGGACACTGAGACAGGAGTGTCAGCCGACGTAGAGACAGGAGTGGGCTAGGCTGGGTCAGACGCCGGAACAGGGGTGCCAGTGGACACAGATGGTGATGCAGGAGGAGGCGTGGGAGCAGCGGTACCTGTGGGGTGCGAAGCAGGCTGGACAGGCGGGATCTTTGGACCAACGGCAATGATAGCCAGATCATCAAGTGCTGGAGATCGAGAGGGGACTCGAGCGGACACATCAGCCTGGCGAGAAATGGTCGCTGGCGAAGAGCTCTCCCCCATCCGCCGAGGACCCTCACAGGAAGGGACATGAGCTGCAGAGAGCGCTGTGATCGAAGTCAGATCACGGTATGTGAGTGACTCAAAAAACAGCGCGTCACGGGACTCAATGACACGACGGCGAGTGGGGTCCCAAAAGCGCCAGGCCTTCGACCGCGGGGAGATGCCGATGAAGGCACACAAGCGACCCCGAGGGGAGACCTTGGACCCCTGCTGGTCCTCGGTGTACCATACGGAGGCCAGGGATCCCCAGACGCGTGCGAGACGAAGATCGGCACGGTGGCCAAACCAGAGCTCGTACGGTNCAGGCGGGATCTCTGGACCAACGGCAATGATAGCCGGATCATCAAGTGCTGGAGATCGAGAGGGGACTCGAGCGGACACATCAGCCTGGCGAGAAATGGTCGCTGGCGAAGAGGTCTCCCCCATCCGCCGAGGACCCTCACAGGAAGGGACATGAGCTGCAGAGAGCGCTGTGATCGAAGTCAGATCACGGTATGTGAGTGACTCAAAAAACAGCGCGTCACGGGACTCAATGACACGACGGCGAGTGGGGTCCCAAAAGCGCCAGACCTTCGACCGTGGGGAGATGTCGATGAAGGCACACAAGCGACCCCGAGGGGAGACCTTGGACCCCTGCTGGTCCTCGGTGTACCATACGGAGGCCAGGGATCCCCAGACGCGTGCGAGACAAAGATCGGCACGGTGGCCAAACCAGAGCTCGTACGGTGTAACATGATCCGGAAGCGGACCATGCGGGAGGCGGTTCCAGACCCAAGTCATGTAGGCGAAGCCCTCGAATGCAAAGGACTCCGGGAGACTGCACTCAGACCGCATGGCGCGGACCGCATCCTCCATGGTGCGGTTCCAGCGCTCAGATTCACCGTTCTGCTGTGGGGTAGCAGGAGCGGAGACCTGGTGAAAAATGCCGTGCTCAGCAAAGAAGGAGTCCATCTCGCCGAGGAACTCGCCGCCGCGATCCGAGCAAAAGGTATGTAGCGTGTGGCGAGACTGACGCTCAGCCATCACGAGCCAGAGCCAAACCGCAAGGGCGACGTCGCTCTTCTGACGCAGACTGTAGACCCACCGCATCCGGGTGAAGTCATCAGTCAGCGTCAGAACACACCGGCCCCTCTCGGACAGCGACTCGACCGGGAGAGGACCGAGCAGGTCCGAGTGGACCAACTCGAGGGGCCTCAGTGCTCGGGAACGCAAATCAGGGTAAGTGCACCGGTGCATCTTACCCTGAGCGCAAAAAAGACAGTCGGTCTTGGGTGGCTTCTCAAAAGAAGCCACGTCAAGACCAAGAGCGGGCTGTGTTTGGATGAGCTTCGACACAGTGTCGGAGCCCAGGTGACACAGACGTCGGTGAAGCAACCGCTGGTGTTCCGGGGATAGAACACCTGTGACAAAAACACGACCAGAGGAGGAGGGAGAGCAAGGGGAGGAGGGCCGAGCAATGCGGTACAAATCATCTACGAGTGAAGCACGGAGGACAATGCTACGGGTGTCAAGAGAAGTCACAGTCGCTGAATCAGCAGTATGCTCAACGGAGAGACCCATCAGAGTGCAGGCACGTACAAATAGCAGACGGAGCTCAAGATCAGGCACAAACAGCACGTCACAGAGATACAGGGGGCCAGACGGACCATCAAAGCATACATCCCCAACACCGTGAACCGGTAAGGACTGACCAGAACCTGTACGAACAGAACGGACAGTCGTGACAGGACCAAGTACCACAAAGTCACTACGACGATACATCATGTGATAGGTGGCCCCGGAATCGATGATCCAAGTGCAACCGGAGTCACGACTGGTGGACGTCACTGTACGAGCAATAGAACACTCGGCATCAGAGGGACGCTGAGCCGTCAGTGGGAAGGAACGACGTACATCACGAAGGTGAGACTCATGAATCCAGTCAGTGCAGTCAGGCCCATCATCATCACATGCGGACTGTGCTCCCCCACACGTGTCATCATGAGTCACGAGGACGGACGAACAAGCAGTGTGTGACCCACTCGACGATGACAACACACTCGCACCTCCCTGAAAGCGAAGCACCAGAAGATGACGAAGCTTGGCGATGGTGCGGTCACGTGGGTCTGGATCACTGCTGCTCGCCGCTGAGGATGCAGGAACAGCTGCAGTCGTAGTCGCCGCGCGTCCAGAGGAGTGTGCGGTCGACGTCCCGGACGGGGTGCGAGCAGCATGGGCAGCCTGAAGTCCGCGAGTGATGCGCTCCCAGTCGAGCGGCTGCTGACACTCGGTGTAGCGATGGGCACCTCCACAGTTGTAGCAGTGCACGTAACGGGCACTACTACCACTGGATGACGACTGCTGCTGACCCGATCCGTGCTTCCTATTCTTCTTCTTCCCCTGGGCAGCTGCTGCAACGCCCTACGTCTACGTGGGTGTAGACAGGGTCGAAGAGGAGGAGGAAGATGAGGCCGTGATGGAGGAAGGTGAGGGTGACTGTAGGAGGGAAGATGGTGGTGAGGCAAGGACTGTTGCAGTGAGAGAAGCTTCTTGATGTGCTACTGCTGCCTCGCGGGCCGACGTCACCTAGAGGAAAAGATGATGGGCCCAAGGGAGCAGCTGCAGGGTGGCTGAGAAAGGCTCGAGAGCAGCGTCGCTGTACCGTGTGAATATGTCGGTGTACTCCAGGCAAACTCCGAGCATGATCGTCCAAAGCGCTCATAGCTCTGTGCCCCCTGAGGTCCCCAGGCGCGTGTAGATACACATGGCGCGTCGCCAGTAATCTGCTGCAGGCTGCGCTGGTCCCTGGCGGAGAGAGTGGAAAGCACGAATGTGTGACGCACGCGTGGCGTGCGTCTCTGCGGCCAGTAGGGACAACGCCAGATCCCAGCCTCCACGAGGATCAGCTCCGGTGCCTGTGCCAGCCTCGCCAAGGAAGGGACGGAAGTCAACGACAGTCTCGCGTGGCATGGCGTAGAGAAGCCCTCGCATGGCCCGGGCTGCTGTCACTACGTGTGCTGGATGTGTAGACTGGTATGGGCTGTGGTAGTAAGGCCACACTCCCTCAGAAGTGGCGCACACCTGAAACAGGATCTCGCAGCAGTCAAATCCATCCTCGCTGATGTACCGTGGAGATGGTGCCTCAAAGTCCTTTGGTTGCCGCTCCGTGGGGAGAGCAGCCGCAGGCCGAGGAGGGCGAGTGACGGGAAAAACTCCTGGAAGGGGGTGATCACTGGGGAATTCAGGTGACGGTCGTATCAGGGACACGGGTGGAGGTCGGATACCCGTTTGCAGCTGACGGAGGCGCTCCTGTAGAAGACGAATCTCCCGCTCCTGGGAGTCATCCTCGAAGCCTGGCATGAATGGCTCGTCATCAAGGAGGTCCGCAGGTGGTGGGGAAACCACACCAGGAGGTGAAGCAGGTGGGGCACCTGTCACGAGCACCTGAGCGGAGTACTGGGTGGAGGCCGTAACACCTGCAGCTCCCTCAGAAATCCGCGGAGGAGCCGTGGACTGAGCGTGCAGGAGCTCAGTCAGCGTGCGGATCGCGTCAGTCTGCTCTCGCTGTAGACGACACATCTCCTCCTACTGGTTGCGCAGGTCCTCAATGGCTTGCGAACGAGGGCTCAATACCCCTGAAGAAGAGGAGGAGGGATCACCTGGTCTATCGTCCTTGTCGTCGGGCAAACTCATGTCGCCGCTCACTATGGGACGACAGGTCAAGTTTGCAGGATTTCAAAACCGTCTACGTTTCTCGCGGAGTTGAAATGCTGGCAACTTTTGACTTTTCGGTTGAATATCTGGCTGTGTAATGCTGACATCAGCAAGTGGTTACTGACGTCAGCACAACCTGATGACGTCAGGAACCAACAATGCTGATGTCAGCTCGTACCCTCCCTTTCTTTTTTCTTGTCACGGTTCTGCCGCTGCGCGATGGCGCGCGGCTGCTCCGCGGAAGTTGCGCAGCAGCTTCCGCCCAGTTGCTGCTGTAGATGTGCTGTCAGCTGCAGCAGCAGCTGCGTAGCTGCGTGTGCAGCGGTGGCAGCGGCGGCTGCGCTGCTGCTGCTGTTGCTGCGTGCGGCGCTGCTGTTGCACGCTGCAGCTGTTGTTGACTGCCGCCGCTGCGCGCTACTGCTTGCTGCCGCCGCCGCGCGCTACTGCTGCTGCCACTGCTGCGCTGCTGCTACCGCCGCAACTGCAGCTGCTGCTGCTGTGCCGCTGCCGCTGCTGCGCTGCTGCTGCCGACGCCGCTGCTGCACTGCTGCTGCCGCCGCTGCTGCCACGCTGCTGTGGCGGCTGCTGCTGTTGCGCTGCTGCTGCGCTGCTGCCGCCGCCGCCTCTACTGCTGCTGCTCTGCTGCTACGGGTGTGGGGGGGAGTGGCGGCTACACGCACCGCAGCCACCACACACCTCTGCATGGCGGTACGCGCTGCTGCTGCTGCGCAACAGCTGCGATCTCACGTGGTGAGTGGAGTACGCGGATAGCGAACGACCGTCTCCAACAAGTCCCAGAAGATCTGCTCCAGCGGTGACTCTCACTGCTGCTGGTCTGCTGCGTCTCTATTGCGCAGCTCAGTGAGAATTGTCTCACTGCTCTGATACCAAGAGAAAGTGCGTAGAAGCTTCCTAGCAACACGGCCGCTGACCGGGCGTCAGTGCCTAGTCAGACGGTGACGACAGTCACAGGTCGTACACACAACGGCAAGGGTTTGGCTAGGAGACACAAGTCAAAGTGTCAGAATGCTTCAATATAGCATATGCAGAGAGAAATGACAACTGACAGGTCCAGGGCATAAATACCTGCCGCGGCGCACGGCGGGTGTCGCACGCGGCAGTCCAAGAGCTGTCCTAAAACCGGCCCAAAACCACTGTTTTGGCCGTAACTCTGCNGTCTCTGCTGCGCAGCTCAGTGAGAACTGTCTCACTGCTCTGATACCAAGAGAAAGTGCGTAGAAGCTTCCTAGCAACACGGCCGCTGACCGGGCGTCAGTGCCTAGTCAGACGGTGACGACAGTCACAGGTCGTACACACAACGGCAAGGGTTTGGCTAGGAGACACAAGTCAAAGTGTCAGAATGCTTCAATATAGCATATGCAGAGAGAAATGACAACTGACAGGTCCAGGGCATATATACCTGCCGCGGCGCACGGCGGGTGTCGCACGCGGCAGTCCAAGAGCTGTCCTAAAACCGGCCCAAAACCACTGGTTTGGCCGTAACTCTGCGCACACATGTAATAATCCTACGCCGTCTTAACCTAGACGTGCAGAATCAAAAGACGGACACAGTGACTGGTCACATGCATGCATCCATCGACTGACAGCGAGTATACAATGCAAAAACATGCAAATGGGCCTCATGCCCAGTCAGCCGAAAGGCGCCTGCAAGACGTAGAAGGCACAGCAAGGAGTCCCAGTGACATCTGGGGCTATGGAACAGTGGTTGGTCAGCTCCAGACGGGTAGTCCGCCGCCTGTCGTCACGCCGGTGTCACCAGGGCCGCCTGCCTCAGGGATCTGCACGAGTATGGACACGCCCGAGTGGTCACAGTAAATTGTACAGGAACGACACAAAGCACAACAGCATTGACCCTCCTGGTGGCGGCGTCAGATGTTTTCCCACGGCCACTGGGCCAGGGGAAATGCTGCCAAAAATTTTCGACAGCACTGACCCCCACGCGTGACGCAAGGAGGTGAGCGGCGGGCGACATCTGACGTCTGTGGGCGATGCGCACGCGGCAACGTCACCCAAGTGCAGTGACTGGCACCACCAGCAGCAGCAGGCAAAAGCAGCAGCTCGCAACAGCCCGTAGCAACAGCAGCTCGCAAGAGCAGCAGCAGCAGCCCGCAACAGGAGCAGCTCACAACTGCAGCAACAGTAGCGTGTAGCAGCAGCAGCAACGTGCAGCAGCAGGAGCAGCCCGCAACAACAGCCCGCTGCAGCAGCCTGCAGCAGCAGCAGGCAGCAACCGCAGCACCTAGCAGCTGTAGTAGCAGCAGCGGGCTACAGCAGCTGCTGTAGCGAGCTGCAGCAACCGCCAGCTACTATAGCAGAAGCAGCGAGCAGCAGCTGGCAGCTGCCAGCCATGGCTGCTGCTACCCGATGCTCGCAACGAGCGAGCAGCGAGGAGCAGCCCGCTGCTGCCAGCGAGCAGCAGCTCGCTACTACTAGGCGAGTAGCAGCCCGCTGCTCGCAACAGACAACATGCTGCTGCCCGTTGTGACAAGGAAAAAAGAAAAAGAAAAAAAGGCAACAAAAAAAATCCCCCAACCCCGTAGCTTGCTGCAGCAGCCTGTAGCTGCAGCGAGCAGCTGCTGTAGCACACAGCAGCTGCAGCAGCACTCAGCAGCAGCAGCGAGCTGCAGCAGCTCGCTGTTGCAACAGCAGCAGCCACAGCAGCTGCTGTAGCTCGCAGCACCAGCAGCTGCAGCTGCAACTACAGCAGCATCAGCAATAGCAGCAGCAGCTATAGCAACCGCAGCAGCAGCAGTAGTAACAGTAGCAGCAGCAGCAGCACCAACAGTAGCAAACAGCTGCAGCAGCAGCAGCAGCGGTAGCAGCAGCGGCATCAGCAGCAGCAGCAACTGCAGCAGCATCAGCACCAACAGCAACAGCGGCGGCCCAAACATTTGCCACTGCTGACGTCAGCACCCTTCTGCTGACGTCACTGCTGACTTCATCAACAAACAAAAAAAACACAAAAAAAGGGAGTGAAAAAGGCGGGGAGAAAGGAAAGGGGGAAGCCAATCTAAGGGATGGATAGAACTCCCACCACCCCTTTTTGCTGACATCAGCCAAAGCAAAAAAAAAAAAAAACAAAGGGCCCCNAAAACACAAAAAAAGGGAGTGAAAAAGGCGGGGAGAAAGGAAAGGGGGAAGCCAATCTAAGGGATGGATAGAACTCCCACCACCCCTTTTTGCTGACATCAGCCAAAGCAAAAAAAAAAAAAAACAAAGGGCACCATTCCATGGCCAGTACCCCTACTAAGGAGGGGTCCTCCTGTGTTGGGGGGACCCCTACCCCTCCTTTCTTGCAGCGCCTGTAGCAGCAGCAGTAGCAGCAGCAACAACAGTAGTAGCAGCAGCAGTAGCAGTAGCAACAGCAGTAGCAACAATAGCAAGAGCAGCAGCAGCAGTAGCATCAGCAGCAGGAACAGCAGCAGCAGCAGCCGCCGCCACCGCAGCAGCAGCAGCAGCAGCAGCAGCAGTAGCTACAGCAGCTGCAGCCCACTGGTGTCGTCGGCGGCAATCCTGACCCCCTCGTTGCTCTTCAGCAACAGCTCGCCGCCTTTACGTAGCAGCTTGCAACGCTATAGCCGGTAGCCGCCCAGATTGCCACCAGTGTGCCACCGTCATTCGTCCCTCCAGGGCACGCCAGCCTAGCGGTGTCTGCTGCCACTTACTATCTGGTACAACAGCAGACTCAACGCTAGCGGCAGACAGTCACTTCCGTCCTCGGCCCTACTCTGGGTGCTGGCCGTAGGCAGAAGGACTTTGAGACGCCGCCGCCGCTTCAGGCCGGCGAGCAGTTCCGAAGCTGGGAGCTTAGCTTCCGGATCTCGGCGTAGGGTGAGGGCCTGTGGGCATACTACACCCTCCCTTATGACTCCACCCAGGCCGACCAGTTGTATGACGCTCGTCGCACCGTCCGCGCCCTTGTCCCAGTCGCCCCTCCTACTTCCCGCCTGTCCCTAGAGCCTTTCCTCGGCGATTTCACCGCCGGCGCCATACCAGACCCTGCAGCCGCATGGCACGTCCTCACCAGACCCCATTGTCTGTCCAGCGACGCTGAGATCAGTCTTCTGCTCCGGGAGTTCAACTCCCTGCACATGGGAGAGACCGAGACGGTCACTACCTACTGGCAGCGGGCAGAGGACATCCTACGTTGTCTCGACACATCTGCTCCACCCCCTCTCTCCACGCTCCTCACCATCAAGCGCGGCGCTACTAGCGCGTACGCAGACGTCTTCGTGCACTACCCCCAGGACGTCCTGTCCACCATGGCAGCCCAGGGCACCCTCATGCCTTGGGCATACGAGCTCTTCCTCCGCATTGAGGAAGCTCGCCAGGAGTCCCAGCTCTATCGCACGAAGGCCCTCGCCTCCGTGGCCATCGCCTCTCCCACCGCGGCCACCTTCGCCAGCTCCTCCACCAGCTCCTTCGCCAGCTCCTCCGCCAGCTCTTCGTCGACGGGGAAGAAGAAGCGTCGGAGCAAGAAGGGCAAGGGTCAGCAGCAGCAGCAGCCGCAGCCGTCGACTGGGTCCGGCAGTGGTGGCTCGGTCTGCCGCAACTGTGGCCAGCCTGGGCACGGGTGGTACACGTGCCCTCTTCCGACCGACGAGGCGCGCGTCATCGCCACCGTACGTCGCCATCGGGAGCGCCGTCTCGCCTCCGCCGCCGTTGCTGTCGCTGGCTCCAACGCCTCGGCCTCGCCCAGCAGCTCCACCACTCCGGCCGCCTCGCCAGTCCCGCAGACACCGGCGCCGCCGCCGTACCATCCGCAACCGTCGGCGCCTCCGCTCCCTACGCCGGCTCAGTTCCCCTACTACCCGGGCTCCGGCGCTGTCACTCCGCACTCCGTCTGCAATCCCGGGCCCACCTCTCGTGAGCGTCAGCTAGAGCAGTTCATCGCGCTCCAGCTCGGCCTGCCTCGCCCTCCTCCCCAGGGAAGTGCGAGTTGCGTCACTTCCTGCCCTCCTGCCCAGCCCTGCATGACTGAGACTGAGTTGCGGTCGTGTCCCATTTCCTCTCCTGCCTGGTCGTCATCAGTGGCCTCCTCCACCCCTCCCCTTGACGACATTGCTTGGCTTGACGATTGGCAGTCCCGTTTCGCGCCTCCGTCCACTGCGTCCGCGTCCCTCGCCTGCTGCCATGTGACCGTTAGCGATCTGGCGACCCCGGTCCAGGACCCTGCTGAGACCTGGATCATCGACTCCGGGGCCACGCATCACATGACGGCCTCTCGTGAGGCCTTCATTATGCTCGGTTCTGTAGGCGACGTCTCCGGTGTCCGGACGGGCTCCGGACAGGTGTTGCCTTTCCGTGGCGTTGGCGTCGTTCGTTTCCGTGATCCTGCCGGTGATGTCTTTTTGACCGATGTCCTCTTCGTCCTTGGTCTCGAGCTCAGCCTCCTGTCCGTGACTGCCCTTGACCGCATGAGCATGGATGTTGTACACTCGCGTGGTGTCGGCACTGTGTCGTTACGTCCGTCTGGTCTTGTCGTCCTGTATGCCACCACCCGTGGCAACCTGTGGCATGTTCCTCGCCTCTCCTCCTCTCCTCCCGTCTCCTCCCCGTCGACCGCCACAGGCCATGTGTTTGTCACCAGTACACTTTCTCCTCAGCACACCTGCCTCTTGCATCGCCGCCTTTGCCACGTTTACTCTGCCGCCGTAGAGAGCATGCTTCGTACCCAGCCGGCCAAGGGCCTTGACCCGGAGACTTTCCCTCTCCCGTGCCCCACTGAGTGCATTGACTGCGCTCAGGGGAAGATGCACCGGTCCACATACCCCTTGTCCTTCTCCCGTGCCTCCGCCCCCCTTGACCTTGTCCACTCGGACGTCATGGGTCCTCTCCCCGCCGAGTCCGTCGGAGAGCATGGCCGCTATGACCTCACCCT
This sequence comes from Penium margaritaceum, assembly GCA_023375785.1. NCBI lineage: Eukaryota > Viridiplantae > Streptophyta > Zygnematophyceae > Desmidiales > Peniaceae > Penium > Penium margaritaceum. Next base: position 26,672 of record SZWC01015702.1, on the reverse strand, counting down.
CACGGATGACTATTCTCGCTACCGCTAGGTCTTCTGCCTCGACAAATGAGCGATGTCGCCCGAGCCATTCAGGACTGGCTCGTCCTCGCGGAACGCGAGTGTGGCCGCCCCCTCCGCCGCTTTCGCTCCGATCGCGACGGAGAGTACATGGGTGAGGCCACAACCTTTCTCGCCTCCCGCGGGATCCACCATGAGACGTCTGCGCCCTACACACCCGCTCAGAACGGCGTGTCCGAGCGGTGGAACCGCACCATGGCCGATGCCGTCCGCACCATGCGGGTCGAGTCAGGTCTCTCCGATGGCTTCTATTTTGAAGCCATGTCCTACATGATCTGGGTCTGGAACCGGGTTCCCCACGGTCCCCTTCCCCGCCAGTCCACACCATACCAGCACTGTTGCGGTCGACGCGCTGACCACCGTCCGGCCCGCGTCTGGGGCTGCGTGGCCATTGTGTGGCTGCCCGCCCCCCCGAAGGGCGGCAAGCTTACCCCCCGCGGACGCCCCTGCACCTTCCTTGGTGTGTCTCGTTAGTCCAAGGCCTGGCGCTTTTGGGACCCATCCAGACACTGCATCGTTGAGTCTTGCGATGCCCTATTCTTCGAGGATCTTTTCCCCCGCGACCTCATACGCTCCGGCTCGTCTGTGTCCCTCCCGTCGCGTGGGGGAGTGGTGGGTCCGTTCTCTGTCCTGTCGCCTCCGGGTGACACATCACTCCGTCCCTCTGAGCCGGTAGCGCCTGTCGCGTCCTCTGGCCCTCCCGGGCAAAAAGCCCCAATCGCGTCCGCTGGCTCCTCTGCGCCAGCAGTGCCTGTCGTGTCCGCTGGCCCCTCTGGGCCAGCAATCCCAGCCACGTCCACTGACCACCTCGGCTATCATCGCAGACCTTCACCGTGGCTCTGCACTAGGCTACGCCATGCTTCATCACGAGCATCGGCATGCTGTCGTGGCTACACTCGCCCGGATCCCACCTGGAGCTCGTGAGGCACACGCCCTCTCAGTCTGGTCCACAACACGCCCAGAGGACCCAGCTACCCTCCACGAGGCAAGAGCCTCTCCTGAGGCCACACATTGGGATGCTGCCTGCGCTGAGGAGCTTGTTGCTATCCGCCAGCACCACGTGTATGACCTCGTCGACCTCCCTCCAGGTCGGAAGGCCATTGGTGCCAAGTGGGGCTTTCGGCGCAAGTGGAAGCCTGACGGGTCCTTGGACAAGTACAAGGCCCGCCTCACTACAAAGGGGTTTGCTCAGGTCCCTGGGGTAGATTACGACCAGATCTTCTCCCCAGTCGGTCAGTTCTCCACTAGCCGGGCACTCTTTAGCTTAGTTGCCCAGTATGGGTGGGAACTGCATCAGATGGACGTGAGCAACGCGTTCCTCCATGCCTCACTTGAGGGTGAGGAGCTGTACATGGTGCAGCCCCTAGGCTTTGACGACGGCACTGGGATAGTTTGGCGGCTGCGGAAGGCTCTCTATGGCCTGAAGCAGTCACCTCGGTGGTGGAAGCAGGAGATCAGCAGCACGCTTTTCCGTGGTGGCCTCCAACGGAGCACCGCTGACCCCGCCCTGTTCATCAGCCCACGGGGTCAGACCCTCGCCGCAGTTCTGGTCTACGTCGATGATCTCCTCATTGCGTCGCCAGACACGGCCGCCATCCAGCGTGTCAAGGACTTGCTGTACACTGCCTACCAGATGAAGGATCTCGGGTCCGCTCGAGTCTTCCTGGGCATGGAGCTCGAGCATGATCGCTCACAGGGCATCCTGCACGTTCACCAGGCTGCCTATGTGCATACCCTGTCCACTCGCTTCGCCGAGGACCTACCCCTTGTGCCTAGCGCATCTTCACCCATGTCACCCGATGGCCTGGTGAAGCTGAAAAGTCCTGACCCAGCTGTTGTGGGGGAGCCAGTTGATGTGACCACGTATCTGCGGGTCATCGGGTCACTGATGTTCCCGGCAACGACGACGCGTCCAGACATCGCGTTCGCCGTTAACCTCCTGGCCCAGTTCTCTGAGGAGCCGCGTCACCTCCACTTTGAGGCCGCGATCCGAGTACTGCGCTATGTCGTCTCGACCCCTCGGCGAGGCCTCATATTCTGCCGTCAGCCATCCGTCGTTGCAATGGGTTACAGAGACTGTGACTGGGCCGGCAGTCCAGACGGTAAGAGTCGCACTGGGTGGATCTTTCTGGTCGGAGGCATTGCTGTGTCCTGGCGCAGTGGCAAGCAGGAGTGCATTGCTCGCAGTACTGCTGAGGCTGAGTACGTGGAACTTGGCTCAGGCGCATGTGAGAGTGTGTGGTTGCGTCGTCTGTTGTCCGAGTTGCGTCAGTCTGTCGCATCCATCACCTTGTATTGTGACAATGAGAGTGCCATGGCCATTGCAGACAATGACGGTGTACATCACACTCGCACAAAGCACATCAATGTTGAGTATCACAATGTGCGTTCGTTGTTGCACGACGGCAGTATCAGCATCGTGTGGGTTGAGACAGCACGGCAGCTGGCTGACTTCCTGACCAAGGCACTGAAGCGAGACTCGTTTAAGAAGGCTGTGAGTTCTGTCGGCGTACGTCCGTGACTTGCTTTCTTTGTCTCTGCCTGCACTTCTGCGTGTCCTGGGGGAGTCTTTTTGTTGACCGTGTCTCTGCCCGCCCATGTGCACTACGCCTGTGAGTCATGCGGGAGTGTTGGTTTTTTGCGCTCATTGTGCTCTGTTGTGTCCTCCCGGCTTGTGTACATCGGCGTGTAGATGACTGACGGCGAGACTCGACGTTGATGGAGTGTCGTCCGGTGGAGCCGACGCACGCTGAGGCCGTCTTGCAGTACGCTGGAGTCCCCTCTCTCCGGCGACGTGCTCAGCTCCATCGGCAGGCCTCCTCCGCGGTCGCGCTGTTGGCAGTCACTGCCACCGCAGTCGCTGTCTGCATGCGTCCAGCGCGCACTGTCGTGCCTGCGTCGTCATGCGCTGCCTAGGATCCCAGTTGCGTGTTGTTTGGCCCTGTTTGGCAGCATAAACCGTCGTGGGCACTGCTTGGGTTCAGGCTGCCATAACTCCTCGCTACTATTTTTCTAGCAGATTCTGACCGCACGGCTGCGTTTGCAGCGTCGGTATTGTGGTATGGTCCAGTTTTCAAGCAAAACGGACGACGCCCGGGTTTTAGGCTGTCGGCCGTCTGGCAGGCCTCACCGAGAAAACCTGCCAGCCTGAAATTAACTATTTTCTGATGAACTGAGTAACAAGCTCTACAGAGCTGGGGGGGGCCTAGAACTTGGAGGGGTCTCCCATTGTTGTTCATTCTTGTTTCCTAATCAGTTTCTATCAGTTTTCAGCTGCTTTCTGGCGCTAACTCTGGCGCGCGCGTTTCTGAGTAACAAATCCAGAGCTTCCAGACTTAGACTCCAGAGTAGCAGACTGAGGGGGCAGCTGACTTAAGCAACTAGCGTGGAAGCCCGCACGTTGCATCAACAACGCTGTTGCCCCAACCTGCTGCATAATTTTCTTTCTGGTTGAGACCCCCGCACCCGGTGGACTGTATCGGTGCAACAAGGAGACCCGGTGGCTGTACTAGCGTTTCCGATGTTCGAAAAGCTATTTTGGATGTCTGGACGCTGATTTCGAGATTTTCTAGCACTGCTCGTATTTTCTCGGCGGTCGAGACCCGGGCACTCGGAGAGCTGTTTCGGTGCTCGAGGAGACCACCGTTATTGTTATAATGGTGTACGTAGTGTGTTCTCCCCGCTGACTTGTTTGGGTTAAGCAGGGGTGACGTGGCTCGGTGCGGCTTGCTGCCGGCGCCCCTACTTTATCCCGCTAGGGGCTCATTTGTACTCTCTACTTGTTTTATGTTTTGCGTTCGAGGCTTAGCCAAATTCTTGCCGTCTTGCATTGTACTCACACACAGAGCTCATGTTCGTTTTTGCATGGGCCTGTATGCCCTAAAATATTTCCAATTTGGTACCAGAGTGTCAGGGTTCGAGTCCTACGGGCTGACGCTGAGGACAACTCATACCTTGGTGGGAGGTATGTAGCGACTCTCGCTCCACGTGGCTCGGGCGTGGTCCCCTAGGCTGTGGGCGGGAAAACAAAATGACTTGAGGGTCGGAGACCCTCAAGTACCGCGGTTTTGGCCCAGTCGGCCAAGCTTTCTGCAAGTACCATTGCATTGGTATCAAAGCTCTTCGACCACATCTCCTTCATCCTCTCTTTCTTCCTCATTCGATGGTGTCCCTTCAGCTTCACCTGTCTGCCTGTCCCAGGCTGCCACCATCCTCTCGATCCTCCACTCTCCTACAACCACGACGCCACCTCGCGATGACATGTCTTCATGTAGGAGTCTCATACAGACCAGGATGCGTCTACAGGACTCTTGGGGGAGAGTGTGCAGACGACTCACACCAGTCCGGCGAGTGTTGGAGTACTTGGGACGTGCATGTCATCAAGGTCAACATGTACGCTGGGACAATAGCCAGACATTCTGTAGCAGCAGGTTGCATGAGGAGGAGTGCAGGTCGGTAGCGACCTGGCAGTGGCATAGGATTATCGTGCGGATCGGGATGTGCCATACGGATGTCCGGGGGCGTTGGCGCACGGGAGTCACACCAGCCCGACAGCGGTGGCAGTGCACGAGCAGAGTCCGCCGGCTGGCCTTTGAGAGGTTGAGGCATTCTTGAGAGGAGCAAATCTGAGAGATGTCGCTTGGACATATGCTGTAGCAGACACAGCAGGCTCATCTACGCTACCTGAGGACCGGCTTCAGCGTGAGGAGTTGTCCATGTTCCTATAGTGTCCGGGTTCCCGTACACACGACGGAGCAGCGACATACATGATGGAGTCAGATGGTGGTCCTCACTCTATCGTCGAACAGGTGGCAGCAACCAGCCTTCCTGGCGAGACAATGCGTGAGTGCCAGCTGCGCTTGTTGGTCGCCTTGACGGGCATTGTCGAGCCAGAGTCTTGCACACATGTGTCCACTACGACTGCAGTCAAGGACATTGGAGCAGATCCCCGTACACGCAGATGGAGTCACCTCGTCAGCAAGACCTGAGTTATGCCCCTTCGTGTTCACGTGCTGGTGACCGTGCTGATCACATCAATGCTAAGAGTGGCAGTACCTCCACAGACGATGTTTCCACATGCTCCACGAACTCTAACGACTCCTTCTCCTTCTCTCTCGGCATGCGACCGTTCACTCCTCATTTGACAGACACGAGCTGTGGTGTGGATGTGACACCCGCAGTTGCATCCAATATTCCAGTGTCTCAGCACATTGCAATTTTGGTTGACCCCCAGGAGGATGCAGCAGCACCAGATCCATCGTCTCCAGCGGCATAGATGCACATAGAACTGTACTCGCGAGTTCGACAGTCTGCATGTGCAGCATCTAGTGAGGCAGATTTTATGCTACGCGAGGAAGACGTGGGCCACCTCCACATGTCAGAGGCAAATTACAGCGACATACAGGAGCATAGCGATTCTCACACATGCGAGACAGATCGCTGAACTGGACTTTGCACAGATTTCGAGGACAGCATGGCCAATGTGACAGCATCCAAACTTACCCTCACTCACACTGACATCCACTCAAACTCAGATTCACTCACATTCACATTCACTCACACTCACATTCACTCACACTCACACTCAAACTCGCATTCACTCACACTCACACTCACATTCACACTCACTCACATTCACATTCACACTCACTCACATTGACACTCACTCACACTCACACTCACATTCACGCACACTCACATTCACACACACACACACACACACACACACACACACACACNTGTGTGTGTGTGTGTTTTGTGTGTGTGTGTGTGTGTGTGTGTGTGTGCGTGTGTGTTTGTGTCATGGTGCGTGATGTGCGATGGGGATAGACTGACAAAACCATGACACAGAAAAACAAAGCATGGGAGAGAGATTCATGACTCTAGCGACATAGAGACAGCAATGGGGGATTCACGCATGTATTCCCCCCCCAGAAAGACTCTCCATCCGGCCCCCCAACTCAAGGCACAACAATACGAGCTCCTGCAGTACCAAGACAAGGTCATTGGAAGCTGTACAAATGTGATTTCAGAGAAAGCTCATGTGAACCAAATGTCTGAACCGAACCGAACCGAACTGCACCGCACCGTACCAAACTGAACTGAACCGAACTGAACTGCACCAAATGGAACCAAACAGAACCGAACTGAACCGAATTTCACTGAACTGACCCGAACTGAACCGAATTTCTCTGAACTGACCCGAACTGAACCGAATTTCACTGAACTGACCCGAACTGAACCGAAATGAACTGAACTTAACCAAACCGAACCGAACCAAACCGAACCGAACCGAACCGAACTGAACCGAACTGAACTGAACTGAGCTAAACCAAACCGAACCGAACCAAACCGAACCGAACTGAACCGAACTGAACCGAACTGAACCGAACTGAACC